>WYDI02162962.1:0-107522 GCA_009867235.2 Psittacus erithacus | reverse complement strand
CTCTGCAGCTCTTGGTGGGACATGTGGCTTCTTAGGAACCAAAGATTAAAAGGTAACTGGACAACATCATGCTAGATAAAAGCTGGGAAAGTTTATAACTACACTGATGGAGATATTGGCCAGGGCAGCATATCCTTCTTGCAGTGCTTTGTGCATTTGTGCTAAGCCCCTCTCTGTCTGCAGAAAGGCTTCCAATGGCACTGGAGGGCAGGATTGCTGGGGACTGAGGAGCTGGAGCATCTGCAGCCCGTTTTGGAGGTGCGACTGCCTTGGGCAAGAGGCAAGAGCAGACCCAGAGCAGGAGTGAATGTGAGAAAAGCAGACTTTGCTCTGGGTGGGGAATCACCGAGGGATTAAAGGTTTAATAAGATCAGAGGGACAAAGCAATAATTAGCCTAAATTATGCTGTAATTTAGGAAATTAAAAACAAAGCCTCTAATGTCAGAGTAATAACCATGCCAGCAAACAGGGGAAAGAGATGAAGAGCAAAGGGGGACGTGACAACTTAGGGTGAAGAAATCAGAGGAGTGGCTGCTCTCAAACCCAGGAGGGGTGATGGGGAGCAGCAGGAGGAGGGGAAGCACGGCTCTGATGGGGGCTCAGCTTTGGGTCCCTCTCGGCGGTGCGCTGGGTGTGCAAGCTGGGGCAGGCCTTGCCTTCACCTCCCTGCCTGCCAGGAGCTGGTACCGGGTGATGGTGGGGCTCCAGCTCCCATCAGGACCCCGGGGCTGCAGCTCCCATCAGGACCCCAGAGCTGCAGCTCTGCACCCCACTTCCAACAACCTGGCATGGTTTCCCCTTTGCACCCTTGTCCTGGGGGTTCTGCTGGCCACTGAAAGCCCTTGCTCCCTGCCAGTGGCTCCCCAGGGTCCCAGTTACGCTCAGTGATGGTGTTTGCCAAGCTCCTGCACTAAGGGCTTCCTGGGAATACCGTGGAACCCCCAATCTCCCCACACACCAAGGCAGGGCTGGAGAAGCTGCCCCTGGCTGGGAGCAGCATTTTCACTGGTACTCAAGAATTTGCCTGGAGAGACAATCAGCTCAGACCCCAAGACTTAGCTCGTTACAATAACATCAAGATTAAATGGGATCTAGAAACAGCTGTCCTAAAGCTCCTTAAAGGATCTGAACAGATGTAACAAAAATAGATTTATGTTTAATTTATTACGTTTTTCTTCCCTTAACATTTAGATCATTTGGGGGTTTTTAATAGTGTTTTATTTCTGTCTGGCCCTCCCCAGCTACTGCTGTCTCCCCTGGAAACCCCAGACCCTCATTCTGCAACACAGTCACAGGGAAAAAGCCCATTTCAGGGGACCAGAGACACTGAACTGGATGTTTTTATTATGTTTGTGTTTGGGTTGGATGCCCAGTTGCAAATGAGGTAAATGTGAGGAGAAGAATTAGGGCAGCGTGATGCTGGGAGCAGCTCTGGACTTGACCTTGCTCAGACTGGGCTGCTGAAAGCATCTGCCTGTAGCTGAAATAGCGCATTTCAAGCTCTGTATCTACTGTATCTGCTGTATGGTGGCAGTTGAAGACAGAGTGGTTTGTTCAGCCCTGCCAAATGGAGGCTGAGAGAGGATATAATGGTTCTGTAAACATATTTAGGGAAACAAGTGCCAAAGAGGGAGACAAACCATTTACCTTAAGTGATAGAATCAGCACAAGATCAAATGGTTGTAAATTAGTGAAGAATTAATTTAGGCTGGAAAAGTAGGAAAAGGTTTCTGACCTTCTGATGGGTGAAAGTGTGGAGCAGTTGCTGGAGATGGGGATGCAGCAGCAGGGGACCAGGACCCTGGCTGTGTCCGGGAGGGAGCTCAGTGGGTTTCCAGAGGAGTTTGTGCAGCTGAACATTAAGCCCAGCAAACAAAGGGAGTTTCAGCAGGAATTTCAGTGTCTGATCTGTCAGATTGAAGGATCTGGAGGGAGGTGATTTACTCTTTACGTGAATTATGTTCTTACTGTACCAGCCCTACCCTCCACCGGCAATAGCTGTGCATGAAGCCCTGACTGCCCGGGGCTGGAAGCTAGGTTGTGCTGCCTGCACAGAGCAGTCCAGCCTTTGGGCGCTCACTGTGCAGGACTGCAGCCACAGGAGCCTATGCCAGGTGAGATGCCTGCTTCTGCCCAGGGGGCTGAGCCCTGTGTTAGGCGTCAGACACATGCAAGCATCCTCGCTGTGCAGCGTGGGAAAATCACCTACCCTGCCTCTGCTCAGCAACGGATGAAGGATGGGGCATGCGAAAGGTGTTTTGAGATTCTCAGCGGGATGATGTCAAGGTGAAGCCAGATGATATTTCTAAGTAATATTTCCCCTTTAACCACCTCTGAAGTCTCGCTGATGCCGTTGGGACGCCTGCACCACGCGATGCCTTGCAGAGCTCATAGGTGCCAATGAACTCATCCTGCCCTGCACAAACCCTGTCTGAGGGCAGCTGAGAAGCAAAACAATTAACTGGGCCCTGGCCGAGCTTGATCCCCCCCCCGCCCCTAGGCTGCAGTGAGCGCTTGGCTCACTATGCGCAGCTGGGCTGGAAACTGGGCAGCTCACAGAGCTGTGTCTTCTGGCTTCTCCAAAACCCTGTTTCCCTCCTTGAGAGCTGTGAACGTCACTCACAGCTGCATGGTGCAGTGCAACAGTGTGCCTGGGCAGCCAGTGCCAGCTCCAGGCCCCCCTCTGCCCTTTTGGGGACCCTGGCTATGCTCCTTGCTCCATGCTTCTGAACATGCTTGTGCTGCAGAGCAGCATGTTTTCCTTTGAGCTCCCCTGTTTGTGTTTTGATAGTGTTTGTAGCTCGTTAGTTGCTGGTATTTCTAGAGGCACATAGCCTGTGTTTATTTGGATGCTGGTTTGGACCATACTTGCTAAGGGGCTGGAAGGCTCAGGCATAGGGAGCTCACAGAACAACATCTGTTAGAGCCCCACCTGCTTTCCCTTTCCTTCACTACCCAGGCTGCATTTTCCCCTTTCTTTTCTTTGTCTCTTCCCCCTTCCCTTTGCTCCCCAGCTTTTTCCTTATCTGTTGTTTCACTTCCCCCCTTGAGGAGATAATTTTGCTCAGATGTCCTGCACATCCATCATAGGCGCAGCCGCTCTTCCAGGCCCTTCGGTGGGACTCCACTTTCGCTGGAGGACCTGCTGAGTAAATTGCTTGGATGGGAAATGAGCACCTGGGCTCATTACAGCCGAGTCTGAGAGATGGTAATTATCTGCCTGTGAGGGAATGGGGTGTAGGACCTGCCAGGAGAGCGGCTGATGGGCTCTGGTGGTATCAACAGCCAGGCAGTGTGGAATGAGTACCTGTGCCGGTGACCAAGGATGCTGCTGACAGGGATGCATACAGACTTAGCGACAGGCCAGTGTACAAAGAGAGCACGAGGGCCTGGCCAAGGAGAAAATTCACCATCTGATGCAAAGCCTGACCTGTATCCCAGCGTGCTGAACCCTGGCACTCTGTACTGGGAGCACGGTTGGGATTTTCAGCAGCCCCAGCACAGAACCCTGCAGCAATGAGGTTTTCCAGCTTGCACAGCTCTGGGAGGGGGCTCTGTCTTCTCTCTCCCTGGTTCTTCCCTCATGCCTCCCAAGCAGTTTTTCTCACCTCCTCGAGAGTATGATGGCTGGGACACACTGCCCAGCCTGGGGCACTGCCTGTACATGGGCTTTTGTCCTTCCTGGTCCTGCAGCCGGCCATGGGGAAGCAGGAGAAGGTTGCAGTCTCTCGCAGTTGCTATCAAATTACAGGCTTTTTTGCTGAGCATTTCTTTCTCTCCTTGATGACGGCTGCTAAAAGGCCGCCAGGCTGGGGTTGTTGCCGCTTACCCTCTCCTGCTTCTTTAGGAAGGATTTCAGGAGCATCTTCTGCAGCGGGGCTTGCTCTCTGCTCCTCTGGCAGGA
Source organism: Psittacus erithacus (assembly GCA_009867235.2). Classification (NCBI taxonomy): domain Eukaryota; kingdom Metazoa; phylum Chordata; class Aves; order Psittaciformes; family Psittacidae; genus Psittacus; species Psittacus erithacus. The sequence goes on along the minus strand of WYDI02162962.1, from coordinate 103,618 downwards.
GAAACCATCAGCACAACACACTGCCGGGCCGGCTGGGGCCAGCTGCTCCCCTGGACAGATTTTAGCCCAATTTCCAGCCCCTCTGCCACAGACACCATCTGCCAAGCTCACCCTGGCATGTCTCACAGTCCCTGCTCGGCCTCTGGCCCTGTGTCCTCTCCAAGCACAGCCTCCTCACCATGGCTATCGGAGCTTGGTTTCGCCGAGCTGCTGGGCACGTGCCGCCGGCTCAGTGTGTGCACGAGCGTCCATCTGTCCCCCGGTAATAACTCTGAGACCAGTGGCTAATCTTAACCAAATCTGACGGGTCTCTTGAGCGCATCATTCCAGCAAGTTTCCAGCAAGACAGATGCATGATAGCGAGGCAGCTATCCGATGGGACGCTCCAATGCCTAGGCTCAGGGAAAAAGGAGAGGATTTGGGCTACAGCTGCTTTTTCAAGGCAGGGGAAGGAGCTACGTGGAGACAGACCCTCTGTGCCCCTGGCTGGGGTGTGCCAGGGCCCCCCATGGGGCAGGGACTTGAAAGAGGTCTTTGGATAAATACAAAGGGTCTCGGCTTTCTTGCAGCTCCCTGCTTTCACAGCCCTCTGCCCATCTGTCAGCTCCTCTCCCCTGGCCAAGGCATTCTTCAGCACCAGCCTATTCCTTGGTGATGAAACGGCCACTCAGCTGCTGCCAGGCGAGAGACAGTGACCTTGTGTCTCCCTTCTCAGTCTCCTGAAACAGCAGCTGAAAGATGGGGACAAGGTCAGTGACTCCTGCCGGCAGGTTTATTGCTGAGGAGGGTTGAGAGCTTGTCTCCAGGCTTAACTGTCAGTGCCGGTGGGGATGCTCACTGAGATGCTACAAGCACACACAGAAGTATGCCCGCATCTCCCCAGCTTGTGGGGTTCTGGTGGGGGGCAAGGGGAAGCAGAGTTTCATTGCGAGATGTTAGGGGTGGTTTGGGATGGAGGGCTGGATAAGCGCTCACTCCCCTTCATCTTTCCATATTTTTGTGTTTTTCTCCACCCTCAATGGCTGTTGCCAGGATCATAGGGACAAGGAGGATCCATCAGAGAGGTGGGACACTGTGGTAGTGGCAAGTAGCACCCTTTGCCTGCCTTCAGGTTAGTGTGGGCTCTATGGGGTGGTGCAGTAGGTACAGCCAGATCTGTGACCTGCCCCTGTGGCTCTGTCCCCATCCCTCTTTCTTTGCTTCCTTTCCCATTATGTCAAAGCAACCTCAGTCCTTCCACCCCTGTGGGCATGTGCAGTGTCTGCAGCGTGATGGCCACAGCGGATAATCTTACCAGCTTTTACATGGAAGTGGGAATTGGGTCAACCCTGCCAGGATGGGAGCTGGGGCGGTGGAGCCAGCACTAGCAAGCACCAGGATGGTGATTCAGAGGGTGGTGGTTGCTTCCACTAAGCCAGGGCTGATTCAGTGGTGCTGGGGGTGCCCTGCTGCGGGCTTGGTCTTTCAGCCGTTCCCTTTATGTTGGAAATAAAGGGGGTTATTTTTGTAATTGCACTCGGTTAAAGCAAAACTGATTGCTTTTACATTAGAGGAAGTGCAAATCCCCAGCCAGGCATCCAGCGCATCCTGCTGGGCAGCTCCCTGCACCAGTGCTGCATCCTGCCGAGCATCACCTGGGGATCCCTGGGGAGCCAGCATCATGTGAGGCCCCAGGCAGAGCAAAGGTCTGGTCCTCACAGTGATGCTCTCACTGGCATGTACCCCCAGGTACCAGCACATGCCCTCTGTTTGGCACAGTGTGGGAATGTCCCCTGTGGAACCTTCCCTCCCTATCGCCCACAGCCAGATATGAACATTCCATGATGGGGCCTCAGGGACAAATACCTTGTTTGCAATAAAATCCCTCTTCAAAGAGTTATCACAGCTCCCATGATAGGAAAAGAACTTGACTGCCTGTAACAGTTTTAAATCCATCACAGGGAGATTAAATTCTAAAGGGATTTTAGCTTGCAATATAAACAGCAGATTCTTAAGTACCTCTTCATTTTCTCCAGTTAGGAAAGACACAAGAAAGGCCTAAAATCCTCCCAAATCCCTTAGCATCATTGCAACCCTGAGCAGAGATGGGCTAGGCACTGAGTAGTGGTCTTGTGCCTGTGGCAGGGTGCTCCCTGGGGAGCTGGTTTGTGACTCCACTTGAGCCCTGATGACAGGGCTGTGTTTCCTGACTAACCGCTTAGGGAACAGGAGAACTGGAAGGTCCCCAGCTCCCCTGGGGCAAAGACACATCAGAAATACCAGAAATATTACAACTGCATCAGGGAGCTGCCTGTCTGGAGCCGGGGAGAGGGGAAAGGTGTTAGGGAAGCGGCTGGGGAGGAGTGTTTGAGGATGCAGAGCTAGCGCGGAGCATCCTGGGGGATAAGGGAGATGTGGGGCAGCTGTTGCCTGGGTGAGAAGGTGTGGGGTGCCGGGTGATCTGGCTGGAAGTTTCCCATGAGCCATGCACATCCCAGGTGAGGCTGGCATGACAAGACACCAGCCCACAGTCAAATTCCTGCTCAGGCTCTTTGTCTTCACCTGGGTGCGGACCCAAGTCGGAAACCAAGCCACCGGGCGTGTCGGCATCCCTCTGTCTGTGGGTGCCTTCCACCGCCCCACTTTCATCACTTCCACCCCCAGCTCCGCTCTCATGGCCGTGGTTGGTGGGTTGCTGGGCTTAACACCTCCCGCCGCAGCAGCTTTGGAGGAGGTGAGATGCCAGACATTCCCCCCCAGGCCAAGGTGAGCCCGGTTGTCTCACATCGGTTGTCTTACATCGCCTGAGTCACCCCAGGCTCACACGCTGACTGGCAGAAGTGAGGGCAGAGCTGGCACTGCCACCACGGCTGACACTGCCACCACGGCTGACACTGCCACGGCGGCACCAGCACTGTCTTGTCCTGCCAATTGGCAAGTAGCAGACGTGGAATGGAGGGCTGCTGCATTGTGCCTGGGCAACGGCAGGGGTTTTCTTCCTGGCCACCAGTTCTCTCGATTCCTCGCCCCGCTTCCCAAAACTCTCCCTCTTGAATATGTTTGATTAAAAAAAAAAATAAAAAATGATTCTCTGCGAGGCTTTGCTGGGTTTGGTTTTTGGGTTTTGTTTCTTTTTCTGTCAAAACTGAGCACTAAAAATTAAACTGCAGCGGCTCCCCACAGGCAGACCCATGGTGCTCATCTCACCCTGTACAGACATGACTCTCGTTGTCCATACCTTGCATGATCCAGCTGTCCTGTGGCAGCAGAAGCCAGTGTGAAGCTTGAATTTCGGGGGACTTATGGTCCCTGGTGTCCTCCCTCACCTTTGCCTGCCAAAGCCACTGCTGCTGCCCTGCTGCCTTGTTGCATGCTGGAACTACCTGCAGCGCTGGGACTCAAGGACAGCGAGGGGTTAATGGAAATGCTGCCTTGAAGGTGATTTCTCTTTTATTAAAAAAAAGCCAAACAAGCAATGTAGTTCTGTATGAAAATAACCCAACAAATGAAAGAGGAACCACCTGAATGCTAAAAGCTTGCTCTGAATTCCCTTTTTTTCCCCTTTCCAGAGTAGCTTGTTCTGCATTTTTGCCATGAACCCAGCCGCAGAGAAGAATTGTTGGATCATGTAAGATCCTGCACCAGTGGCTGGAGCCCAAGTCAGAGATGGCCCTGAGCAACGTTACCCCAGACGCCTTGGCTTCCCAGGGCACATCCCAGACTGGACTCGCCTCACAGTTTCGTAGCTGGAGCAGCCCAGAGCTGCTCAGGGGGACGGAGGAGCTGGACCTCATTGCTTGTACTCCTTTGACCTCCTGTCTTTTGGGCAAGTGGGACATGTCCATGGGGACCAGTGAAAATGCTTCTTCTTGCGGAGAGGCTGAACTTAATGCAGCTGCAACAGGGATTTGTGGTTGGAGCCAGGTCCTTGGCCATCACACTGGAGCTCTGTCCTCACTCCAGTGTGTCCAGGCTTCTGCGTGAACCCAGGCATTTGTCCCTTTGTGTGGCATTGGGGTGAAACATGGCCAAAGTAGCAATCTCAAGGCTGGAAGGAACAAAAATAGCAGCTAAATGTCATGGAAGCTGTTCGTAATCAGCCCGCGTGCTGGAGTTGATGCACATGAAACATATTTTGAGCAATTAGGAAGAGTGAACAAATTAGTAAAGAATCAGAGTCTGTTCATGAACAATTCACAAGCAGGAAGAAAGAAAAAAAGGGCAAAATGCTTTGAATAAGTTGCTTGCTATAAATAGTTTGCCCAGTTTCAAGAGCTAGTGACAAACGCAGTCAAGGGAAGGCAAGGATAATACATCACAAAACGTACTTTGTTCATTTATTTGACAAGTGTAGCTAAGTTTTAATTATTTATGATTATACTTCATAATGTGCTAGCACATGTTCTGAAGAATAATTCAGTCTTAGTAATCTGAGACCTTGCTCCAGCACTGTCCGGGCTATTAAATCCCAGCAGCTCAGCGGGGAGCGGAGGACCTTCCACGCATGTGGAGCCTGGAGCGTGGGAATTAGTGAGGAGCCGATAAAGTCCCACTGTGTTTGTAACCCAGGTAAGGAACCGCATTATTTGAAAACAGGGAATTGTGAACCTGACAATATGCCTTTAATCTTTGTCACTTCACATGCCAAATCCCAGAAGTGCTGAATTATTAAGTCTAAAGTTCCAAAATAAACTCTCACTCAGAAGATTATTTCCATATAATTTGAAATTTCCTGCTCTAATAACTCCTGCACTCGGTCTGTCTCTTGCCCTAATCCTGTTTCGAAAGGCTGAGCCCAGCCCTGGGCCGGAGCAGAGCCCCTAGGGTGGGCTCACCTTCCCTTTCCCTCCCCAGATAAACCTCCGTCCCCCAGACTGCTGACGGCTTAATTATTGCATGGGATAATTAGCACGAGGAACCAGACTGAGTCCTCTCCAAACTCATTTCACTGAGGAAATCAATCTGATCCTTCCCAAAGGGCTCCACTGCCAAACTTAATTCCAAATAATCTAACAGAAAAGTTCTTTAATGTTTCAAAGGGGTAAATGCAATGAGATGGAGGCCTGCCCATGGCACTCTGCTGATGCCACTGGCCGGATGCCTGCGCATACCTGACTTGGGCAGCCCTGCACAGGGACCACTCTCTCTAAGGGCAGTGGGTGCTTGGACCAGTGTGAGCGCCTGTCTATCCCTGCTTTGGTAACCCAAATCCCAGCCAGGGATGACCCAAAGGCCATGGTGCAGTTGTGGGACCAAGGTGTCCCAGCTGGGGAGGTGCCAGTGGAGGAGATGAGGAGCAGGACTGGGAGCGCTGCTTGCAGGCAGGGAGCAGGCAGGAGGTGGGTGGGCACAGGGAAGGATTGGACCCAGACAAAGATATTTTTTGTCATGAAAAGGAAAACTATGCCTTTGCTCCCTGGATTATATATATGTATGTTTTTCCCCCTGCAGTAACTGGAGAATAGAAATAAAATACGGAATTATTAACTCTAATTACCCCCAGAATTACTTCAATAACAGTGTAATTTCACAGACGGCTGCTGTGAAGACAATATGCAGGGATAAAAGGAGGGAGAGAATCCACTTCCACCACAGGAATGTTTGCAATTTATTATTTTCACATTAGCCCTTGGGTTTTTTTTCAGTTTCCTCATCTTTTCCTTAGCGGTGGTCAAATTTCAAACACTCCGGAGCATCATCCTGATGTGTGGCTGCACCTCAGGAGTATCTTGATTCTTCCGAGCTGCAGAGCTGGCCTTGGAGATTGCACAGGACCCGGCTCACTTGAGAGCAGCAACAATGGAGCAGCAGGGATGGAGCAGCAGGGATAGAGTGGCAGAGATGCATCAGCTGCATCCTTCCCCACTTGGCTGCCTGTCCATCCTGGCGGCCCTGGTAAGTCCAGTGGCTCCAGAGCCTCCCTGGCTCTTTGCCGCCTAGCTGCAGCCCCAGTGAGGTGGAGGACAAGCTTAGAGCGGCATTCCTGAGTCTGACACTTCAGTTTTCCTGGGTTTCATTACAAATACAGAACCCAGCCTGTTTATTACCGTTCTGCATATATTATAAAGGAACTTGTGTTAAGGCTATGTGGTAGTCCTCTCCTCCCTCTGTGCAGGTGTATCTGGTTTTTTATTGGCTTTCTGTATTTGCACAGGCTCTGTGAAGTCTTTCAACAAGGGGGAAACCTCGGGAACTTGGAAAGATTTGATGTGAAACTGGGGAAAATGTCCCCTGATGCTTGTGGTCCAGCCTCAACAGCAATGCAAGGGCTGGATAATCCCTCCCCTCACCAGGTTCAGGGTGCCCTGGCACAGCCTTTGCCAATGCCTTTGCCTACACCACTCACTAGCTTGTCTCAGCTGGCACTTGAGGTGTCTGATCCCTGCCTGGGGGTTTGAAGCCCAGCCCAGCATGCTGTTAGGTACCAGAGCACAAAGCAATACTTGGCATCGCAGGGATGCTCAGGCCCCATTTCCACAGGCAGGTTAATCCAGAGCAATTTGTGCTCTGATCTGCTGCTCTGTACCTGAACTGCAGCTCGGGGCCTCGTCCTGCAGCTTTTCACAAGCACTAAATCAAACGGGGCTCCTGGAAGGGGGACGGGGTTGGAAAGGGGAAGAGGGGGAAAAAATGCACTTTACACTGGAATGTGACCAGCCGGAGTAACGCAAACCAGAAGGCAGCCAGTGGCAAGAAGGCAGCTGGCAAGCGGCTTGCCGGGCTGGCATGGCCATGGAACTGACCTGCCAAAACCTCTCAGTACTGTATGAAAGCTAAACAGGAAACCCAGACCAAAACCCAAGCTGCCTCGCTCTCTTCTTTCTGCTCCATGCCAGGTTCCACCTGCGTGCCCACCCCAAGCTGCTGAAGAGCAGCCTGGTGTCCCGGTGCTGTCTCAGTCCCTGCAGACAGGATGGTGATGGCAGTGGTGCTGCACCCAAAGCAGCTTATACTGCTCCTGCCATCTCCTTATTGCATGTTCCCCCACCTTGGGAACAGCCTGGCACTGGGCATCCTCTTCTCGTTTTCTCCCGTTCCTTTGGCCTGTTTTACCTCTCCAGCTCCCGTTTTGGCCCCCAGCAGGTCCAAGGGCCTCCCGAGGTGGAACGAGCCATTGGGTCTGGGGCAGACACTGCACATGTGCAGGTGCTAGCAGCTCTGATGGCTCCATCCTTGGCTCCCTCCTCTGTGTGCTGCTGGCCCTAGCAATGAGAGGGAAGAAAGCCCTCCACGTGTGCTGTCCTAGCTGTGCTGTGCATTCCTCTTGCCAACAAGCACTTAAGTGGAGTACATCCAGCTTTCCCCTGGGAGCAGACATTTCGGCAGGGATCAGCTATTTGAGTAGCTGGCTTTGAAATGGGAAGGGAAATCCCCAGACTCTGGCAGGCTGCTGTGGATGCTGTCAAAATGCTCTGAACTCTGCACTCCAAGGCTTTCAGATCGTTTTCTCTTCTTCCCACATTTTCCCCTTCATCTGCTGGTGAGCAGTCACTGCTCCAGAGGACGCAGCTGGTTCTGGGAACACTTCAGCATTAAGAGGAAGGCTATTCAGTTTCCATGACGAGAGTAGTTCTCCCTCCCTGCCCATGTCTCCCCCTTCCCAAGTAGAAAAGTTCATTTACTCCACTGACTCCTGCTTTTTCCTTCCCAAAAGCTGGCCCAGTGCTGCCCTGTAGCACCCATTCCCACAGGTCATCCCAAAGCAGCTCCCAGCACCCCAGGGCTGCTTCCACTGCTTCGGCCACGTTGCTGCCTCTCCAGTGATGCTGCACGCTGCCTTCCCGCAAGCCCTGACGGCTTCACTCCATCATCCTTTTGCCACTAGGAAATAATTTTGCTTGATAATGCATTAAAGTGATTGTTATTTTAGTGATCGTGCTCATATTTCCTCCTCTTTGTTTTCCTGCCAGGCTTTAGGGGAAACTTAAACAGATAAATCAGTGCTGCGAGCAGGTGTGGGAGATAGCTTTTCCCCTGCTGGGAGCTGGATGGATGCTTTGAAGCACGGATCACTGGCTCCAGCAACAGACCCATGGAGGAACAGGCATTCCCTCTGCCCAGCAGCCACCTTGGTCACCCTGGGAGCTATTTTCCTGCAGCTCTACCCCACAACATGATGGCAAGCTTGTATTCTGAGCTGCCAAGCTCTGTTCGACCACCACATCCAGCTTACTTGGGGCAGGGGATGGCACTGAGCTCCTGCTGTGGGGCTGAACTAAAGTCCTATCTGTCTCTCTCTGGGGTCCACAACAGGAATGGTGTGCTCCTTGGTGGGTGGGAGCAGCGATGTGTGAGATGCTACATGGTCTGGATGGGAAAACATAGTTGGTTTGGGGGGCAGGAAGCGCTCCAGCCCAGGAAGGAACCAGCCTGGGGACCACAGGGCAGGGGCCCACACAAAGCACCCAGATGTGCCAGTGCTTCCCCATGGCCAAGTGCTATCCCACAGTCAGCCTGCTCAATGGGAGCTTTCAGCTCTTCCTTCCCCATCCCTGCTCGCCGTGCCCTGCAGCCAAGTCAGAGCCCTGCCTTTGTTCGTGCTTTTTGAAATAACTCATTTTGGGGTGAATTCCATGTGAACAATGCCAGCGGTTCCGTGGCAGGGCTGTAAGGGCTCTGTTATTCACTGAACGCCAGCTGCAGGTGAAGCAGCTCCCTGGGATGCTGAGCACCCTGCCCTGCCCCGGTCGTGGGGCCAGGCTTGTCCTTGTCCTCCTCTGGGGGCTGCCGTCCCCTCCCCTGCACTGCTGAGGGACCCTGGAAGTGCTCCCTGTGCCTGGGGCTCTGCTTCGCAGCAGCTCCTTCCATCCAAGTCCTGACATTGCAGGTGCTTTACTGGGAAGGACAGGAGGAAGAGCTGGCACTGCAAGGCAAGGTGGAGCCAGGGAAGGGGCCTAGGAGTGGGGCCCATTCCCAAAACACAGATAGCTTTGATAATTAGCCAGGGCTGTGAAGGGAAATGATGAAAGGTAGAAAGGATTTGTTTAAGCACGGTGTGTTTTATTGCCTTCCTCTCTCAAAGTCTCTCTTTAAAGTGGTTGGAAGATTTTTGCTCTTATTTTGCCTCAGATGTTGAACTTTAATTACAGACAACGCACCAAAATACCTGTAACATGAATAAATCATGTCAAAGATTCTCCCAGGGACTCCTGCTGTCCCTGAGCTCGCTGCCAGACATGGGGGTCCTGGTGGGGACCCCAGCTCAGCCCTGTGGATTCCTGCACCCATAAGGCAGAGCTGAGGCTGGGCAGATCCTGGCATCCAGGTGCTGCCTGAGGTGCTATTAGGCTGCTGTTGCTTGCAGGTGCTGGGCTGTTAGTGGGGACCTAGGGGAAAGCTTGCCACCCTTTGCCAGCCCAGAAATGCAGCAGTGTGATGCTTCACCTTCCCTTGCCTCTCGGTTGTTCCCAGAGGCAGCAGCAAGACTGAATACAAGCTGTGTTTTCTGGAAGCCACTGCTCCTCTTCCCAGCCTGCCATCCCTGCTGGCTGCTGCTGCACAGGGTTTATGGGACAAACCCTTCTGGCACAGGCAGCCCCCAGCCCCATTCTCTCAGCGCCCACCTTCACGCAGCTCATTCCCATCCGCAGTTATTACAAGGGATCATTACAGTCCATGTGTGCTAATTGCTGCAATAGTTCCTTTCCTGGGAGGAAATCCGAGCAATGGTTCATGGTTTGTTTCTCTTCCCCTCGCGGTCAGTGGGGATGAGGTTGAGCTTTCCGGGTCAGGGCCAAGAAGCCAGGGCAGCAATGCTGCTCGCTGGGCGCAGGCTGTGTGCTCTCACCATGGGTGGTGTCCCAGGGATAGCTGCTGTGTGCCAGGCTGGTGAGGGGATGCTCAGCTCACCCTGTCCCAGCTGGGACCCTGTGGTATGGGAGGGTCTGGAAGGGGGATACTGCAAACAGATGCAGGGCAGTGGGGTCGTGCCAGTTCTGCCATGGACAGGGTTATGTGCTGCCTTGGCACGATGCTGCCTCATGCGCCCCACAGCCCTGACTGAGCTATTCTCCTGTTACTGATTATTCTTATGTATTTATTATTTATACTGCACTATAAGTGCTCAGGGGTTTTATAGGCAAATAAAGCCCCAAGGTGCAGTGCTCCCATAAATGACTCTGGTAGCTCCCAGAGCTTTCCAGGGCTACCCTCCTCACCACCCACACTGGAGTGAGCCCAGCAGTGAGGGGACCATGGCTCAGCACTGCTCACTCAAAACCAGAGAGATGCTGTAGAAGGCTGGATAGGAAAGAGCCCAATTAAGATAAAATCACAGGGAACTGATTAATAATTAGTGGGTAATTAGTTATCTCTCTGCCATCTGGAGGGCTGAATATGCTTGTGTGGCAAGCGGCTGTCTGCTGAGTGTCCCCCGCGACCCGGACTGCTCTGTGCCATCCCTGCAACAATCCTGCCCTGTGCTGCACTCACCAGAGCTCACACCTCCTCTGGTATCTCTGCTTCAGGCACCTCTTGCTCTCTGGGTTGCAGGAAGAGGCACGTGGGCATGTATTTGCTGCCTTGCATTTTCTGGGTTTATTCTGCCAGGGAATAGACCCAGAGGAGGGAGAGCTCTTTCATGGACCCATCCCTGGGGAAAGATGGCCTGAGTTATCAGATAGCACATGTGCACTTTCTGCTTGAAGCTGGAAGAGACGATGCTCAGACTCTTCCCCAAAGAAGTATTTGTGCTGGAGCCAGCACTTTAAATTTTTAGCTTCCTCTGAACCAGCAAGTTTCTTTATTTATTAGATGGGCTAACTGGGGAGGAAAGAAAAGATGCCAAAGCCAGAGCCCCCCCTTTGCTGCCCAGTGTTTGCAGGGGTCTCAGCCTAGTGACTGCTTCTTGCCTGGGAGGTGGTGGGGCCAGGAGCAGCCGTGCTGGCTCCTCTGCTGTCATACCATGTCTTTTGAACGTGATCATTTCTACATGGCTGGCTCTCCATCCCGCCTGCTCTCCAGAAATGCTATCAGGCATATGACTCACCTGGCCCCAGCCCTTCCATCCCCGCTCCTGGTGCTGGGAGAGCATCCCATCTCCCTGCAGCCCCCTGTGAGTGCCTGGGGAGATGGGCTCACCTCTGATGTGGAATGTGTTGTTTCCACACACATGAGCAATTGATGGTACGCTTGAGAGCACCCAGGCAGCAGGGAGGTGAGCTAGTGAGGAGCAAGCCTGATTTCCCTTAGAGGACTTCTCTGGAGGGGATTTGTCTGGCAAACATCACCAGTACAAAAACCTGAAAGCTTTCTGTTTAGGAGGAGGAATAAAAGGGCTTTGAAGACACGATGAAGATAAACACGATCTGCAAGCGTCCAGAGGATTTGAGAGTTAGAGGGTGCAGCCTGTATCCCATTCTCCAGCAGTGGGGCTGGAGATGTGACCCATGAGCAAGGGCACATGCAAGCATGGTGGGGCAGGAGGGATCACCCTGGCGAGTGCTTCAAGAAAGCTGTCATCTCTCTGTCTGTCTGTCTTTCAAAGACTGGATACTGAGAGCATCATTTCGTCCTTCCCCAGCCCTGGTAGGTGTTGCAGAGGTTTTGCTATGTGTGGCTCATCCTCCATGGGTGTCTTGCCTGCAGGGCAGGACTCGGTGTTGGCAGAACTGTGTATTTCTGCAGCCCCGGGGATCTCTGGCCCACTCTGCCCTGTTTCAAGGGACAGAGGTAATCCTGAATTGGTACCAAGGGGCATTCTTTGGCTCTCTCTGTGGTAAGAGCATGCTGGAGAACTTGAGGGCGTTGCAAGATGCTCCTAGGGCTTTGCTAATGAACCCCTCCCCATGCCACACATTTCATCACAAACCCAGAGTGAAACCACAGAAGTCCACGGAGAGGCATTTCTGCTGCTCCAGAGACAGCAAAAATGTTCACATGCAAATGTGTCTGGTTTCTGCTTCCATTTTGGAGCCCAAAGTAGCTTCGTTCCTCCTGTTTTCTGGTTAACAGAGCCCTGGGCAGAGGCTTGAAGTCTGAAGATGTGTATTGTCTTTCTTCTGGGAAGAAAACTGAAGGAGAGCAGCTGACTTGTAATTTGGAGGAAATCAAAGCCCTACCCAAAGGGAACTGTACCCAAAGGGTGAGCTCTGCTGTCTTACTATCAATTTCTGCATTATCTCTGCATCTCTCATCCCCTGGATCAAGCCCTGTGGACATCCCCCAATGAGACATGGGATTTTCCACTGCTACTGCCAGTCTGCCCACAGTGAAGCACATGTTGGCCAGCTGATTATATATGCATGTCCTTGGAGATCTGGTGCCCCAGTTTGAGAGAGTGCCTTTCAGTGTAACTTAAGTGGCATAATGCAGCATGTCCTCAGGCAGGCAGAGCCTCTCATGTCCATGGACACTCTGGCAGATTCACATCAGCCTTCCCAGACTTCCCAGGCTCTTTGGTATTCTGTCATTGTGAATACATAGGACCCCTCTCTGCAGCTTTTCAGTTTGCAGTGTGCCCTGACTGACCCTGCCTGAGGTACCCTTGTAATGTCCCTCACAAGGTAAGGGTGCCTAGAGGATGCTCAAGGAGTTACTTGCATCTTCTCCCATGCTTGTGCTAAAGGAGCAATGGAAACCTTACACCTTATTGAATAATGATTCAACGATCTACATTAGTTACTGCTCCTCTCCGTTCCTGCTCCTTTACTCTCCATCTGGTTAGTGCTTTGCGAATTATTCAGCACCTTTTACCCCTATGCTGGAGGTGGGACATTCTTTGGGATGAAATTCAGGGATGTGAAGACACACACAGCAGTAGCTCCTGGATTCCAGAGGCAGAGCGAGGCAGCCATTTCCCATCACTTTCTGATTCCTGGGCTCAGGAAGGTCCTTGCTTCGCATTTGTCAGCCTCTGGTAAAGGGCTGAAGGAAGGTCACAGAAGAGAAGAGGCAAAGGCTGGCTCTCGGCTCCAGGCTGGGAGGGAGCCGCAGCGCCGGCATCGGGGTGATGATGGTGTCAACCTGCTTCTCCTTCATTCCCTGCCTTGATCAGCCACTTTCTGCTCTGCCTTTAATTTCTACCATTTGTAAAATCTGAGTCGTTCCAAAGTGGTTGTGAGACTTAATTCATATTTATTACTCATTTTGAAGGAGAAAAACAGCTCCATGAATACTGAGTATTAGCAGCTCAGAGAAATGGACTGATGCCACCAGAAATCCCTTGGCCAGCGAGGATGGGGTTTGTGAATGCTGGGTTACATCCTGCTCTACCACTGCTCTAACTGGTCCAGAATGGCTGAATTTCTGTGCCCATGTTGATACGCTTCTATTTTTTTAGCTATTACTTCACCCCTGACTAAGTTTTGCCCTCTGCAAACAGAGCAGGGCAGAGCCTGTGGCAGGTGGCAGGGCATCAGCTAAATCCGTCAAATAAATGGGAAATTTCCTGCTAGCACCAGTGAGCCTGGGCTGGAGCCAGGTTCTTCTGTTGATATTTTAATGACGATAAACGCGATTAAGGATGAGAGAGAGGAGCATTAAATTAAATAAAGTATCAAAAGCCTGAAGATTCTTAGCTGATGGGGTCATAAATGTCTCTTGGGTTTCCATAGGCAAGTGGCAGGTGTTGCTGGATTGCCTTCCATCCGTAGAGCTGTTGTCCTGTCCTTCTGCCTCTCTGCCGCATGCTGCGGTGTAGATTGACTAATCCTGACCTTGTGGTGCACTTATGCTGAGTGTAGACATGCAGCACCAAGTAATCCAAATCCTCCTGCATCCCACTCTGGAGGAGATGCTGTCTCAATGCTGTTCCTGCCAGTCTGGTGATGGGACATCGAGTAACCAGCCACAGGCATCATCCCACAGCTTTGAAGCTCCAGTGGTTTGCTGGATGGGGCCTTAATAGTACATCTCCATCTGTCCCCAGTGGTGCTGCCAATGGCCAAACACACTTGGCTCCTGGGGGAGCTGAAGAAACAAGGACGTCCAGCAGGAGCTGTGATGGGCCAGAGTTAGCATCGTGTAGGGAAATCACTGGTGGTCTTGAATTCTGTGGGATTGCCAGCTTGGCATTTGCTGATCCCTCCAGGGCTGGGAGCTCAGGCACAGTGCTGTGGGCTTCCCACCTTCCCTTGCACCTTTTATAAACAGTCACTGCTCCTAGAGACTTCAGAGCTTTCCTTACGGATTAAAAGTGGCCTTAAGATAATCATTACAAATGGACCCAGGAGCATTGCACCAGCCAGGAGCAGCAGTTGCTCCAGCCCTGGTTTGTCCTCACCTTCCCAATGCAGGCAGCTCTACCCTGGGCAGCAGAACTGGACTCCATCTCTGAGTCTTCGCACACAAAACCCAGTGCACAGGGCAATAAATACACCAGCTTGGTCCTGGGTTATTTTTTGCCCATTTCAGAAAATCATAGCACAACTGATGGATTTTCAGGCCAGAAGGGACCACTGTGACCAGCCAGGCTGACCTCCTGCATTCCACAGCCCTCTGCCTTGGCAGAAAACTCATTGCTTATGCTCAAGCTGAAACATATTTTTTAGAAAGATACTCGGTCTCCATTGAAAGGCTTTGAGTGATGGAGATCCCACTCTGCCCCTGGGGATTCGTTCCAACGCTTAATTGCTCTGACTGCTAAAAATGTCCTTCTTATTTCTAATCTGGATTTGTCTTGTTTCGGCTTCCAACTAGCGATGTTGTAATGCCTTTTCCTGCTAGATTAAAGAGCCGTCTGCTATCAGAAATCTCTTCCTCATGCATATGCTTGTAGACCGTGAGCAAGCCACCTCTTGGTCTCCTCAATAAACCAAACAGCCGGAGCTTCTTCACTCTGTCACTGTAATGCATATTTTCCACTGCCTTGACTCACTCCCAGCTCTTTTCTGAACCCATTCCAAGTTCTCTTGCTCTGGTTGGAAGCGCAGACGGGAGCACTGAAGGCAGCATCCTTGCAGCGTTCTCCCTGTGCCATGTGGCTGGGTAACAACGCTTCTCCCTCCTCCTTTGCGGATGCAGCCAAGGACGACACTCATCTCCTGAGCTCGTGTGTGTGCTGCTTGGGCCGCACTGCTGCTCAGCAGGGTGCAGGGAGTGAAAGCCAAGCTCTGTCCTCTTGGGTGCAGGCTCTGGGGTGGTCCAGTACATGAACAGGACTCGGCAGCTTGTCAGTGGGTGCACGTGTACCTGATGGGTCTGCAGGACGTATTCTGGGTCTACTGAGCAAAAGGTAGGGATGCTCAGGACAGAGCTACTACCAGCTCTGCTCGGGGCTTGCCTGCATGCAGAGCTGACCAAGAGGGGAAAAGGAGAGAGAACCCAGCCACCCATATCCACCCTTTTAACTCCCTCCTATCTCTGTCCTTTTTCACCTAATTTCTCAAGTTTAGTGCTGAAACAAGGTTGGATATCTAAGGGCTAAGCACAGCTTGGCAAGGTTTGGTAGGGATGGCTGTGGGAACCGTGAGGGGGAGTGGAAGGGCTGGCTGTTGTCTAGCTTGTCATTAAAAGTCAGCTTGGTGGGATTCACCCACTGGCTCATTAGTGCTGGGATTCTTGTAGCTGTTGGAGCTGAGAGAGTGGCTCCCTGCGAGATTAATCATCTGTGACCCATCCAGGCTGTGTTTTGGTCTCCTTTTCGAAGCCCATCCTGTTCCTGTTCCTTACCCACTGAGCAGGCTTGGCTCTAACACCGACCAGAGGTCGGTATTTCTCTTCCCCTCAGAACAATGGAGCACTGGGCTGCAGCAGCCGGCACAGAGCAGTGTGCTGATGGTTGCCAGCTGTGTTGCCTTAGCATCTTCCCATTATCTCCATACTGCTGGCTAGCACTATCTTGGGGGGAGCTTTGTCCTGACTTTGGCAGAGGAAGGAGTCTCCCTCCCAGCATGGAAATTTGGCCGGGTGCTGGCTCTCTCTGCCCTAACATCTGCTGCCGGCTTGGCGGGGAGCGGAGCTGCATGCTGGTGCTGACATGGGGGTGTGCAGGAACACACACAGCCCCACCATGCCGTGCCGAGCCGTGCCAAGCCGTGCCATGCTGTGCTGCACACTGCCTCCCTGCACGGGCTGAGGGATCACACAGTCCCTACCCTAGGCGGAGCCCCAAAGATGGGGGTCTCCAGATCCCCACAGCCTCCCCCAAAAACCCACCCCCAACACCTGCCCCATGCACACTCCACATGCATGCACCAACTCGCCTGCATTCCCACCATGCATCCATCTCTGCCCATCCCCTGCTGCAGGCACCACTTCTGTGCACACTCGTGCACATATGCACACCGTGCATTGGTCATGTGCGTACACTGCTGCAGAGCAGAATTGGTCTCTGGGCCCATGAAATGCTTTACATCAAAGAGGGAACAGCCAGAGCCTTGAATAAATGCAAACAAAACCTCTTTTTGAAGCCCTTGGTGGTTACGGGTGCATGTATTTCCTCCTGTTACTTTCTCATGACATGTTTCACCATGTGCAGAGTGGGACCAGACTGAGAAAAGCAGAATTATGCCAAGAAAAGCCTTTTCTGCTTGATGCAAAAATTCCCTCTGCTTGGAATGCAAAGGGGCTGAATCTGTACACAAATAACTCTGCGGCCTTTGCTAAGGGGAAGGTTGTTCACCTGGGAGACCCTCCTCATCTTGTCTGGAAGGACCAAGGGGTTTATCTCAGCCCCATGGCAGGAGTCTGCTTTAGTGAGGGCTGGTGCTCTCTGGATGAAAGAACCAGGGAGGACGAAGAATTAAACCCCTGAGCTGGTCCTGGCCAGTGAGCCGCAGAGCAGGGTGGGATGCAGAGTGACCAGAACAGCAGGTCCGGATAAACTGACAGTGACTGGCCACAGACCTGTGGATGAGGATGTCCGGGTGCTGGGAAGCAGGGAGCTGCAGGGACAGGACCTATGGGCGTCAACTGCACAGGACAGCTCATTGCTTTCCCTGCTGCGATGCACGGGGGGATTTCATCTGCTGAAAATGCAAGTTGCTGCACCTAGCTGCAATGCTCCTAGGGCTCGAGATGCTGTTTTGCAGGGATGCCACATGCTTTTTGCTCTGTGTTACAGAGCAAGGCCAGGCTTGGTTTCCTGCCTTTTGCTGCCGGACTCAGCCTGCTCCCTGCCCGTGGTAGGGATGAGACAGCCTGAGCCTCTGGATATGGCACTTTTGCTGGGTCAAAGCAGCAGCCCGAAGCCGCAGAGCTTCTTCTCATGGCCCTCCAAATCTATGGGGTGTGGAGGAGCCATGCAGCAGGAAGAGGCCGGGCGAGACTGGGTGGAAGGGCCCTGCCGAAACTGTAGCACGAGAAGGAAAACAAGAGTCCCAAATAATCTGAGAACCTGAATGTCTCTTGCTGCTCAGGTTTTGTGAACATCCTTAACGGAAACACATGTTAAATGCGCTCTCTGTGGATCTACCCGAGAAGCCTTTTCTGGTTTTGCTGCGTTAGCAAACTGCAGACGACTCTTTCTCTCCACTGTGAACTACTGAGCCGGGACCCTGGACTCTCTCCTCCATTTTCATTCAGAGCCTCTGCCAGCGTCATAAACCCAGTAAAACATTATGGCACTTTGCACCCACTGGGAAACCAAATGTATTTTAATGTATATTTAATAGATTTCAGGTCTTTCTGTTATTAAATTTGCTTTTCATTCGCCCCCCCTCCCCCTCTCTTTGGTGCATGAGACTCAATGGGAAATTTTAAGTGTATTAAACCAGCATCTCACAGAAACAAATCCAGATGGCCTGGTACAAATCAGGGAAAAAAAATCCGCATCAGAATCTATTAGAATCTCAGCCCAAATGCAATGCACATTTCACCAGGCAGAGTCCGCCCCGTTACTCAGCTCCTTGCTGCATGACAGCCAGGAAACATGTGCTTTCTTCTCTGGGCTTCTTGGGAAGGTGATGGATTTGACAGCCTGGAAGCTGCGAGCCAGATTCCGCTTTGTATGCACTGGTGGAAATAGGCACTGAAGGGGCTGGGGTCAGATGGGGTGTTCTGATTTTCCCTTGCTCTGACTTGGAGTTGAATTCGACCCTCAGAGGAGAGGAAGGGACAGTGAAAACCTTCTGGTCCCACGGTGTGATGCTCCAGAGACTCTTCTTCCCTCCAGATCTGGAGCAGAACAAACCTGCCTGGATGAAGTCCTAACTGTTCCCTCCAGCCTGCACCAGCAGACTCCATTCCGGCTGGTCTTCCACCATCAGCGCTTGGTGCAGGGACTCAGATCCTGGAATACTGCTTTTGGGACTGCAGCAACAGCTCAAATGAGAGGCAGGAGTGTCAACAGCTTTGACAGGGGTTCCTCCCCCTGCTGCTTCCCAGTAACGCATCATAAAACCAGAAAATCATGGAATCGCAGGTTTGAATTGGAAAGGACCCTCAAAGGTCATCTAGTCCAACCCCCATGCAACAAGCAGGAACATCTTCAACTAGATCAGGCTGCTCAGAGCCCCGTCCAACCTGACCTTGAACATTTCCCAGAATGGGACATCTTCCATCTCTTTGAGCAACTTGTAGTTGGTGGCAATCACCATCCTGCCCGGGGCTCTGCTGGCAGCAGTTCTCAGCAGGTCACCCCGGCTATCCCCTCTGGGGCACATGGGGTGGATGGGATGCACTGCAAGGAAGAACAGCCCAGGTTACCAGGAGAAAATAAATTGCTTTCCTTTCTTCTGAGTGAAAACCAGCAGCTGGTGAATCACAGAGGCAGGAGGGAGCAGAGGGAAGGGCCTGGAGTGGGCACAGTTATTCATTTCATCTGCATTGACATTTGTGAAGTGCTCCTCAGTGGAATTTCCCCCATCTCCGTGCCCGTTCCTGCAGTGCACTCAGCTAGACTCCCTGCACGCCCCTGCTCTGTTTGCCTTCAGTTAATATTCAAGCAAACAGAATGAGTTACAAGGAGGAATGTCCATGGAAACAGTGAATTTTAAGGCACTCTTGTAAAATATTCATAGAAAGCAAATTTTGAATTAATACAGAATGTGTGCACTGAAGACCTTGTGCTAAGAGACATCTACTCAGGGAACGGAAATAATCCCATATGACCTATATGGCCAATAAAGCAGCTTGACTTTCGAATTCTTGCAGTAAACTGCCTGTGAACAAGACACAGGCCAAGAATTATTTGCAGAAATTATTCATTAAAGGCCTAATCCAAAACCCAGCTAAGTCAGTGGAAAGATCCCCCTATGTTAGGCCCCAAATAATTTCGGATAATGAATACATTTGAGAAAACAGTGATCCTTTCCCAGATAATTCAACAACCAGAGAAAAAGAAGCAAACTTCACTGAGCAAAGTTATGGGCTGTAAATAACCGCCTGAGCTGCTCTCGCCCCCGTTGCATCTGCTCCTCCCCGGCCAAGGGAGATGTGTCGGGGGCTGTAGGATGCATAACACCCCTTTCACCACAGCTGCGGCTCTCATGGGAATGAGGACCAGCATGAGACACCTCCTGCAGGGACAATGCAAACCTGGCCTCATGCACTCCCTTCCAGTGTCCCATGGGGCTCCTGGGAAAGGCAGGTCATGGAAATAGAGAGGATAAGGCCAAATCTGACATGCTTGTTGCATTGAGGACCTAGTGCTAAGATTAAACCAGGGTGAAGAGACGATCATTTGTTGTGTCTTCTCCAAGTATCTAATTGCAAAGTACCCTGGGAGAGTCAGTAAGCAACGAAATATATTATTACCGTTATTATTGTTATTATTGCTATTCCTATCATAGTGTGGCAGTAATTCCATCAACGGATCTTGGTGGCACCATAAAACAGAAGAGCAAAGCTTGAAATTGCCTGAGGCCCTCAGTGCCTGAATGACACAATTAATACCTGTATATTTTTATTGCCACATCTAGTACTATACATTAAGCCCCACAAATCTTGCCATATTATTAAATACTACTTTTTATTCTGCTCTGGTTTTGTTTGCATTTGTTTGCTACTTGGGAAAATGGGTGGATGATGCCAACGGCTGGAGAAGTTTGCTTTGCCTCTGAAAATCACATCCTATCTCTGATGGTGATGGAGTGGAATACACCTGGAAGAGGGAGGGAATTGTTCCCAAACGCCCTTGTCCTAGTGGGATGGATTCGAGGCCAGGCAGGAGCCCTGAACATGCAGAGATGAGGAACTGGAGACATGGGAATCACAGCACCACAGGGACCAGCGGGGGAAATAGCTTAAAAAAACTCACCCGAAACAACACTGTGCTATATTTGTAAGCTATCTGTATAAAACATATCTGCATTCAATATCAGTGTAATGGGAAGCCAGTGTCAGGGAGTGTGACCCCAAGTCCATCTGGATGCAATTCTAGCTTAACATCTGAAAATCAAATACATATTTTTGAAGCCTATCAGACAAAAAGGGTTCTTTTTTTTTGCTTCCTCCTCAGCGTGTGCATGTCTGTGATGTGAGTGCATGTTAATGGGGTTATTGTCACCATGGTGTGACACCACCGTTTGTGGAGACCAAGCTGCCTTCCCCTGCCTGGGTCAGCCTCGGTGAGGGCTGGGGTCCTTCTGCTGCCCCAGCCGTTGATTCACTAATGGGTTCACAATCAGGGCAAGGCACCCCTCAGGCTCTTCTTGGGACCCAGGACTGGGAAAAGTTTCCTTTATTTTACTTGAGGTCATGGATATGCAGCGAGAGTGGAAATTCACGTTCGGAGACTCCCTTGTGCTCAGTATAGCTTGGAAAAATTGGACGAAGAAAGCTGTTCCAGTGTGCAGGGTTGGCAAGTCCTTCCCGGCTCCTCTTCCAGCTCTGCCCCCAGGTTTTATGGGATTTCATGTATTTGAATGTTCACAGAAATCCAGTTTCCTTGCTTGCTGTGCAGAGCTCCTGACTCAGAGGAGAGCCGGGAGGAGCGAGGTGTATGCTACCAACAGCGGGAAATGTCTGGAGCTGGGGAAAGGCTGAGCTGGTGCGTGTGAGCATTCACGCCGCACCGCGCTCCGCCAACCCGGGCACAGCGCAGGCACCACGTGGCTGATGGCAGGCAGCCAATCCAAACGCCATGGTACATGAACTACAAGTAAACACAGCTTGAGTTTCACATGTCAAATATGCTCAACAAACTGCTGGCGGATAATCTACAGGCCAAGAAACCAGACATAAAAAGTAGATGATGAATCAGTTGCAATGATGAATAAATTAGGGGCTGTAACAGTTTGCCCATAGGCGGCTCAGGACGAGGAGGAAAAACGCAGCACGCACAAGAATTGCTGCCAGTTATTTGCCCAGAGCTCACTTTTCCTCCTGCAAAACCTCTCCCTCGTGGCCCTGAAGGCTGGAGCAGGCTGTATGCTTCCTCTTCAGGGCTTTGGATGAGAGAAAAAGAGCAGTTTGTGCTCAAGTGGTGTCGAGTCAGCAGCTGCACAGTAGGACCCACTGCACCCCATGCAGAGCACCCCGGGGGGCTGCCCACCCGTGCAGCATTACTGTGAATGATGCTGCTCTCACCCCTTCCCCACCCCTTTTCTTGGCTGATCTCATTTTATCCTGGTGCAAGTTGGGGTGATAGTTTGGTGTGGCCGGTGCTGGGGGGGGGGATACCTGTCCAGGGGTTGGTAGGGAAGAAGACATAGGATGCACCCAATGCTCTCCCACCCAACTCTCTCCCACCCAATGCTCTCCCACACTGGGGTGATGTTTCCAGCCCCCATTAATTTAATTGGCCAGAGCTGTACATGGCAGCTGGAAAGCAAAGTTCCCATCTTCCAAACTCAAACAGGAAGATTCATTAACCGTAAAAATATACAGAGCCCCAGCCCTTCAAAAGCCTGCAATTTATTTTACTCAAGGCAGCCAAACTTTATATAATCTGAGATGAATGCAGGGATCAGGGAGCAGGCGAGGAGGAAGGGGGCCGGGAGTGAGTGCAGGGGACAGCAGTGGGGACGAGGTGGAAGGGGAGGAGGAAAAAGTCTATTAATGGAAGGACAGGCATCAGGGGAGCCGGGAAGAAAGGGGCTTTCCAGGAGGACGCCTAACGTGGGGGCAACGCTGAATGATTGATGAACAGGCGAGCTGAGCAATCAACATGCCACTTTATCCAGCCAACAAACCTGGAGCCGTTGGTATTTATACAGGCCCCAGCGTGATTATTATTGTAAGGGAGATTTCTCTAATCAAAACTCCAAAATTACACACAGGCCTTTCTGATTAATATTCCATGATAACAGCAATGGGGCACATCTGGCAACAGAGCTACAATTTTTGTACTCCCTGTGTGCATTTATTTGCTTGATGGAAGAATAAAAAACACCTCCTCCAGTGCTGCTGGTGGCAGGTTCCCGTCCTAGGACACTTACCATGCTGGCTGCACCATGTTGCATCTAAAATGATGCCTGGTTGGCACAATTCTTCTGCTCCAAGGCACGGAGAAGCAATGCTGGTGGTGATGCCAGCAGCCCTGCCTGTGCAACCACACTGCCTGCATGCAGGTGTTCTGGCTTCAGGAAGCTTCTGTTGAGTCTCCTGCCCTCCATGCTGCTCCCCTTATCCCTGCTGTGACGTGACCGATGTTAATGTGATATTTTTGGGAAGCCAGGATGGAAACTGCCTAACCTCATGTTATAAAACGCAACATATAGGTGCAAGGCGGCCGGGCAAGGAAATTTCATCTGGGTTTTTGATGCTGTGGGCTCTGCTCCCCAGCTTCACGGCACTTCAGGGATTCATGGGCCAGTGATAGCCTTTGCCTCGTGTTACACCGCTGTTTAGAGATGATTGCTCCTATCCAATGGATCTGCAGCATGCTTCTGCCCCTTCATGGATAAGAAGGTGAGGCTCTGCTCATGTACCTCTGGGATCCTCTTCCTCATTACAGCTGGAGGGATGTTAGGCTTGATTTGGGCAGGATGAGCTCCACCAGGAGGAATTGGTAACCAACTTCCATCTATCTATGATAGTGAGAGGTGCATTTATTTGTCTGAGATATTTGTTAAGCAGCTTGGGCTGGAGAATGGTGATGCCCTTCCTTGTGCTGCCGTGTGAGGAGGGTACTTTGGACTGGGAAGTGCAAACGCTCTGCTGAGCTGCTGAAAACTGAGCATAAATAACAACTGGTGCTTATGCAAGTCCTCCCCATCCAACACGCCTCGCTAGTGTATGCTAGAGCAGCTCTGGGCAGGTCCTGGCAAGACATACATGGCACTGGACCACAGGGGAGGGTGCATCAAAGAAGAGGTGCTCTTTTTATACCCCTAAGAGAAGCAGACAGCAGAGGAGTCTTGTTTTTTCCAAATAGAGGGATAAACTGGCTTCTTTATTTTCTGAACAGTAGGCAGTGTGGAGGCACGAGCAGAACTGGAAATGCCTGTGGGGGAGAGTACACTCATGGGAATCTGGTGTAATGGGAATCTCACAGATTTCTAGCTCAACTGGGAAGCTTAAATGGGCTTAGGAGAAGCTTTGGATGAAAACTGATGTATTCGGATGCTTTAACCGAACATCCAAAGGCTCACTTGGCACAGGGCTCTCTTGCTCAGCAGCCGGCAGTGGTGGTCCCAGGTGGAGGACTATAAAATTACCTTTTCTGCCTAGAAACACACCTCTTTCTTGCTTCTTGTGGCGCCGTATCTGCAGGCACTGACCTGCTACTGCTGGCTGCTGGCACCCTCACAAAGACATGAGCCTGCTGGGTGAGACCATCCTGCCCTACCCGGCTTTTCCAGGCAGTGCTTGGACATAATAAACCATGACCCTTCATCAACCTTCTCCTGGCCTTCATGTACCCACTGTCTGGTTCATTGGCCAGTGAGGCTTGTTTTAATGGATGTGGAAAAGTTCCAAGCCTTGTGTGGAGCAAGGAGGGATGGCGATATCTCCCTCCAGATGAGAGCTGGAGGACTTGAGGAGGATGGGGTGCAAGTGGGTGTCTGCTTAAAGCAGACAGGTTGGGATTAAAATCTGTGGGACAAAAGAAAGAGGAGGGACATGCAGTTGGAAGTTGCCAATTACTTCATGGGCATAAAGGGCAAGTGATGGTGCTGTTGGGTGCTCACTGGCCTCAGCAGCCTGAGCCCATGCGGTCTGTGGTTGTTCACCCCTTCTGCTGTTCCCCTCCCAGAAAGCTGCACAGCGGTAGCATAGAGGAAAGCAGCACTGAGGCTGGGATGCTGCTGTGCAGGGCGTGCTGAGGGCTAGAGGGCTGGGTTGGATAGGTCTGTTCTGTCTCTGATTTCCACGCTGCTGCCAAGTTTCATTCCTCTCCAAGCTGAGTTACCTGGAGCTGATCTGCAGCCAGCACGCAGGTTATGCATTATCAGAGATTTATGAGGCATGATTTATGGGGCCGGTTGCTGTGTTGGTGTTATATACCCTGACTGAGGAGTCCAATTTTATGCATAAACTCTATTCTTGGATCACTGTGCCTCCAGAAATAGTAGCTAAAAAAAGAAGTGCTTTCCAGTCACCCACTGTTCCCAGGGCTGGGGAGCAGAACAAGGTCTGGTTTAGTGCTATCTCATGGGCTTCGGTGCCAGGATGGAGCTCCCGAGTAGCCTCCCCAGTGGGGCTGCCCCTGCTGTCCAGACAGCGAGCCCAATCCCCAGATCCCCCCTTTCCAAACAAAAGACCCCTCTGGCTGCAGTGGTTTGGGATGCCGCATGGCTGGTGTAGCTGGCACCAAGGAGGAGGTGGCAGTGGGCATGGTGGGTGGCTCATCCCCAGATCCCATCGCCTGCTGCTCCCAGCAGCTGCCCTTGAGAAGAAAGCAAAATCCCCACGGGCAGCGTGGGGGGAGAAGGCCAAGGACTTCTCCATTCCCTGACAGACATGGACCATCTGTCCCCTCCATCCTTTACATTCCAGCAGAGCCGTTCAACCATTCTCTGGCTGTGACCCGCTGGCAGTTTTCTTGTCCTGCAGTCCATTAGGAAACGTGCCATGGCCTGGGGACACAGCTGCTCCTCGTGCCAGAGCCTGGCCTGGCCAGAGCGTGTGCTCGGGTGGGATGCAGTATCCCACACCTGTTTGCACTCGATGGGTGACATGGGGGCGAGGGACGGCTGCTTTCATCCCGCAGACAGCGTAGTGCTTGCAGCTCTGCTCCGGAGAGACCCCGGGTCAGGGCTGGAGGGGCATTGCCACCTGGCTCCCATTAGGAGGGCTCCTTTCTCCGGAAGAGGGCTGTGTCATGCCTCCACTCATGCCAATTATCCCGCTAGGTCTCTATTAGCCTGCACAAAACAAACCCTCCCCATCCCGCTCTCTGACAGCCGAGCGGACACATCCTTGCTGAGGCGATTTCCTCACGTGCAGGCTGTCAGCTGCTCTCTCCGGGTTGTGGATATGGCAAATGGCTGCTTTTGCCTTCCACTTCCTCTGCTTGGGCCCATCGGTCTCATTTAATTTTCTTCCTTTTCTCCTAGGGTGAGACGTGGCTCCCTGATGAGGCTGGCTGCACCGCAGGCATTCTGGGAGCTGCAGGGTGACGGCAAGAACCATAAAGCTGATGGTCCAGAGCCCTCCAAAATTAAGGCAAAAGGGTGGTCCTGGGTATGACAAGAGATAGTCCCTCGCTCTGTGCAGCATCCTGGCTCAAAGGGGGTGATGTGCTCTCAGAGGCGCCATCTCCGAGGCCTCCATTATGGTATTTAGAGCAGAAAAGCAGCTCCCAGGCTTCAAGGTATTTTCTCCAGTTGCTCTTGGGCTGCTCCACCATCAGCTCTCTGCTCCCGGGGAACAAATCAAGTAGTAAACCACTGAGGTTTGCTGCATGGCTGCCCTTCCCACTGCTCCCCAGGTAAGTGTTGCTGTAATAGGATTTGGTCCACATCCCTGGAAACCCCTCTAAGGAGGATGTGGGGTTTTCAGCACGTTAACTCCTTCATGCACGAGAGAGGATGAAACCCCACCACAGCCACATCAAGCCCCAGGCTTTGCTGAGGGCCTTGGCCAGAACGCTGCAGCTGTGGGAAAGAGCTGGTGGCTTTTGGGGGATGGAGGAAGACACAGCTTTTCCTCAGGGGGAGAGAAAGGATATGAGGAAAACCTTCCTGTGGGGACCTGGCAGTGCTTTGGGGAGTGGAGATGCCCAAGAAACCACCAACTTCTCCCCAGTGAGTGATACCCAGGGCTCTGTGCAGGGCTGATGCTTGGCGTGCACCAGGCTCTGCCCCCAGCACTGCCCTGGGCAGCTCATGCCAGGATCACCAAAGCCACCTAACCTCTTCTGCATTTCTCTGTTCTCATCCCATTGCTGGAGCTGTTGTTCAACAGCAGAAAATACCAGATCAGATCCCTTAAGCCAGAGGATTGAATCTGAATAAATTGCCTTTCACAAAGAGGGGGTTTGGACATGCCTGCGCGTGTGGCTTGCTGCATGTGGGTTTTGCTGGTTTGGCTGGGACAGTCCCCAGCACGATGGGCTGGTGCTGGAGCTGCACCTCAGTCCAAGCAGGGAGTACCTTTGGCAGTGCAACTGCTGTGCCTGGAGACCATGGAAGTGCAGGGAGGCAGAGACCTCACCTGCTGATGGGTATGGTGGTAGGAAAGTGGTGTGAGAGCAGAGATGGGTGCTCAGGGCTCCCCAGGCTGCAGCAGGATGGCTTTCCTCCAATCATCCGTTCACCCCCTCCCAGAGCATCCCTGCTCTCAGCTTGGGAAAGGGCAGCTTCCTAATGGCTTGTGTTTCTCCCATACAGTCGGGACTTGCCTTTACGCCAAGGTAGAGGCTATTTGAGGCTGCTGTCTTGTTCATCAGATCCTCATGTTCTCCAAATCAGAATTGAAACAGTTTGTTACACATTATAAGAAGACCCCTCTGTGCATGAAGCTATGATACCCAGTGTGGAGTACCCTGTGTAAGGCTGAAACCCCAGCTCTTAGACCAGGCACTTCTGAACTGAGCTCAGGCTCTGGGTGCTGAACTATGGAGGGACGCCCATAGGGCACCAAGTCCCACACTGCTGCCCGCTGTGCCCCCCATTTGGCCACACTGTCCCCCGTGTCCCCAGGGTGGTGGTCACCCCTAAGCAGGTTCTCATGTAAGGGCTAGGCTATGGCAGGAGTTTGCTGGGATCCACTGGGGTCGTGTCCATGCAGCCCATAGAGGAAAAGCCATCATGCTGTGCTGCAGCCACCCACTGTGAGGTGCAAGGATATGGGACCCCAGGGCAGCCAGGTCCCCAGACTGGGGAGACTGGAAATGGGGAAGATTCACAGCACAGAGACTGAGACTATAAAGGGAGCTGAGGAAACTCATAAGGAGGTGTAAATTGGAACAATATGGGCTGTGTTGTGTCCTGATTTGGCTTCGGGGAATTAAGAGCTAATCTTTTGCCTAAGACTGGGATTGTTGGAGTTGTGCATGCAGCACACAAGGGAGTTTGTGATCTCCGAGTAAAGCCAGCGAGGGCCAATGCAAGAGATGCAGGACTGAGACTTTAGATGATTATTTTTACATTTGGTCTTTCTGTGGTTATTGAGGTGTAAGTTTAAAGTAAAAGCCTCCTTCTGCAGATTTGCTTTTTTAACAAAGGATCCCTGTGTGTGCTCAACTGAGAGAAATAGGTAACAAATTGGTGACAGTGGGTTGGAAATTGGTGGCAGCGGGTTGTAAACTGGAGGCATCTAGTAGGGCTTGTATGCCAGTAATAAAAGCAATTCCCACCCAGAAATGGGGGACTGGATGTGAATGGAGACAGCTGGACAGGGAAAGGAGCAGTGGCTGATGCTCTGGTCTCCTACCCTTGACCTAAAGTGGGATTTTGGCTCCTGGGAGAGAGGTTTGCCTCCCTCCCTGCATTCCTCCTTTGCATGGAAATGTGAAAGGAGAGTAAACATATATGTGTGCTTACATCAATGTATATACACAAAGACATTAAGGAACTCCAAACCTCACAGAAAACTTGGCATTGCAATGATATAACACAACAGTGTAAAATGGACTCCATCCACGTGAATGTTTTTCAAGAAAATACATTTTCATAGGATTTGCATTTGCTTTTTCTCCTACATTTCTGTTACTGCTCCCACGAAGGGCTCTGTTTCTGGGCCCTGGCCTTCCCTGCCCCTTGCGCTGTTCCTGCACTGTGCCTTGGCAGGAGGCTGCCTGCTGCATTGCAGCCCCCCAGCCAGCCCCCCTCCTCTCCCGTCAAGTTTCCTCGCTATCTAGGTCAGAGATTAGCAAAAGCAGTAAAAAAAAAAGAGAAAGCAAAAGCCGGGGTCGTTCCTCTCATGCGGACATTATTTGCTGCTTGCGACAGAAAGCACATCCCCCCTGCACTTCAGTCTCCAGCCTTCCCCACCTCCCTGCACACACTGGTGTGAGCAGGAGGAGGAGGAGGAGAAGGAGAAGGAGGAGGAGAAAGAGGAGGAGAGAGGAGAAGGGGAAGGAGAAGGAGAAGAAGAAAGAAGGAGAAGAAGGAGAAAGAGGAAGAAGGAGAAGGAGAAGGAGAAAGAAGGAGAAAGAGAAAGAGAAAGAAGGAGAAGGAGAAAGAAGGAGAAAGAGAAAGAGAAAGAAGGAGAAGAAGAAAGAGAAAGAAGGAGAAGGAGAAAGAACGAGAAAGAGAAAGAGAAAGAAGGAGAAGGAGAAAGAAGTAGAAGAAAGAGAAAGAAGGAGAAGGAGAAAGAAGGAGAAAGAGGAGAAGGAGAAGGAGAAGGAGAAGGAGAAGGAGAAGGAGAAGGAGAAGGAGAAGGAGAAGGAGAAGGAGAAGGAGAAAGAAGGAGAAGGAGAAAGAGAAGGAGGATTGCGCGCCTATGGAGGGATCAGCATGGCCAGCCTGGAGGCAGGACCGTCTGCAACCCTCCAACCACCATGACACCCATGGGTGCTCTGGGGAGGGGGGCAAGCCTGTCCTCCCCGGCACAGCCCGCAAGCCCCACCAGGTTATATGTGCATATAAGAGCCCTCCCAAGAAATCAAAGCCTTCCCCTGCAAGGCACCAAGTCCCATGTGCTCCTGACCCCTGGTCCAGGGGGATGCATGAGATCAGTGTCCTTGGGCTGTGCGGGTGCTGCGGGGCAGTGCTGGTAGGGGGGGGCTGAGACACAGGAGCGACTCAAGTGATGCCAGGCGAAGGCAGCACGGCTGTGCCTGCCAGCCCAGATTGTTTCAGCCCAGCGACCGCACAAGTGGCTCCGCTAAAGCTGCAAGTTGATCTCATGGAAGGAAATTGAATTGTCGTCGGGGCTGGGTTTTATCTGGGCTTTGGGCTCCGCTGCCTGGCTCGGCCTATTAACGTTTGCTCGTTGGATTACAGACACAGCTTGGGGTGAGAGGTCAGGTTTAAATCATGCCTCTTTCCTTTCTCATCAGAAAGCGTGTCGCTGGGGGGCTGGAGATGTGCGGGAGGAGTGGGGAGTGGAATGGAGGATGCCGGGTGGGATAGGGTGAGGGGGGACTGCCAAAGGGGAACACCAGCAAGGGCAGCAAAGCATTGCTGAGCATCCTAGATCATGGTTTCTCAAGCGTGTTTTGTGGCCAGAAGGAACCCAGGAGGTGCACAGGGTCGCTGCAGATCCAAAAGTCTTCGCAACGATGTCCCCATCCAAACTGCCCCGATGGCCAGAGGAAGATGAGGAGGGTCAGCTTCCACTGCTGGATGACTGGGGTTTTACTGTTATCTCTGACCCAAAAGAATGGAGCTGGATGGAGGGACCCACAGGTCATCAAATGGCACAGGTCATGACAGTGGGTGCAGGAGCAGCCCCTCCTTGGCAGGGTGGGGGGGTCAGGGTCTTCCTGGTCATGGGCAGCTTCAGGGGTGCCACAGCAATGCTGTGCGGTGGCACAGCACTGCTGATGCTGAACCTGCTGGCACTGTGAGAAGGGCTTTGGAATTTTCACTGATAGGAGTGCTTTCTCTTATGCTCAATTGGTGACATGTGGATCATAGAATCACAGAATCATAGAATCATAGAATGGTTTGGGTTGGAAAAGACCTCAAGATCACCCAGTTCCAGCCCCCTGCCATGGGCAGGGACACCTCACACTAAACCAGGTCACCCAAGGCTCTGTCCAACCTGGCCTTGAACCACCGCCAGGGATGGAGCATTTACCACTTCTCTGGGCAACCTGTGCCAGCACCGCAGCACCCTTACAGTAAAGAACCTCTTCCCCTCAAAATGTGTTTTTCCCCCAGTCACAAACATGGGTGAGCTACCATTTTTACTGTAAAAACTAAAAAGGGAAAGGCAATGCCCAAAGTGATTTTTCTCCTATAATCACAGGACCGCAGGAGCTGGAGATTTAAGGAAATGCATTAACATAGCAAGAAAGTGCCCACTGGGGGCATTAAACTGCCTAAACTGAGGGATGTAGGGACGCTCTTGGGAAGCTGTGAGGACTGGAGCTGGCCTGCAGCAGGGGACAGCCTGTTGAGAAGGGCTCGTTAGTGCCGGTGGAGCCCGGCTGTCCCCTTCCTGCCCACCCCCCTCAACCCCCAGTGCCCCTGGGTTAAGATTCTTTAATGACTTTAATCACCAGCTCATTTACAGCAGTCACTTTCCCCACCACTGCCCTCCCTCAGCATGGGAATAACATCTGCTGCCCCACATTGCCCCTATAAACCGCTCCTATTTCACATCACAAAAAATATACAGGGCATTAAACTAGGTATGTTTTATAGGGGAACCGTCAAGCATCTTAAATCCAGGCTCTGACCTACTTAAAAGTTGTCCTAATGAGGGGAGGCGTGTGTGTGTGTGTGTGTGTGCTGAGTTCACATCTCCACTTCCATGTGTCACCCTGGTGCTAAGGAATGAAAATGGGAATTATTTACAGGAGGGAGGAGTTCCACTGCGGTAGATGATGAGGCAGGAGAGCGGTGCTGCAGGGCTGCGTGCCCCAGGGCAGGAAGGGCAGCAGGCAGGGCACTGTCCTGTGGGGATGGGAACCAACAAGGATGCAGAAGGGGGTCTTGCCCAGCCTTAGAAGCAGCCCTAAAGAGCGAGCTGCAGCAGTCCTGCTCCCGGCCTGCTGCGCAGGGAACCAAACAGCTGCTTACAGGGGCTCCCTGTGACAAATGCCCCCTGGACGCTGGGAGAGGAGGATGCCCTGTCTGTGGGTGCCAGGCTGTTCCCCTTGCAGTGCTGGTTGTATTGTCTTGCCCTCCTCTGCTGTGGCCATCTGCAGCCTGTGAGCTCTTAAACACCGGATATTTATGAAGTGCCTGTAACTCCTCTGATGGCTGGCAATCCTGCCAGCAGAAACACCCCTCCCTTCTTTCCCTTCCTTCCCTTCCCCGTGCACTCCCGGCGCCCCGCCAGCGCAGGAGAAGAGAAATGAGGTTTCGCCACTGTAATTCAAACCAGCCTTGAGAGTGAAAGGAATCGTGGTGAGGAGGATGCTGCTCCGTGCACCCCGAGCCCAGCCCTCAGCCCTGGCTCAAGCCCAGGGGTAAAAACTGCTCCCTGCAGAGCATCCTGCTGAGCTGGTGGGTCTGTGATGGGAGAAAGCCACGTTAGGGTGAAGGGAGGCAGCGGGTCACCTCCATCCCACCCCTGGCTTGTCCTCAGCCAGCCTGCACCTCAGGGAGCACCCGGAGATTGGGTCCCTGATCAGTGCCGGGGAGCTTTGCACGTCTTTGCTCCCATGGGGGAGTTCAGTGCATGCCGCCGGCCTTGTCTCTGTTTCCAGCACAGCTCAGACCCCCCTGTGCTGCCCCAGCCCCTGGCCCTGTGGCTTGTCGTGCGACGGGCAGGATGAGCAAATGCTGACACAACACTGCTAATTCCCACAACATGTGCCTGCAGCTCACAACAAGTCGGGAGATGGAGCAGGGGTAGGTCACCACATCTTCCTGGGTGCAGGGAGAGGGAAGGGCTCCCTCCTGCCCTTGGGGTGCTGATTCACCCTTCCCGGGAACGTGTGCCTGGCTGTGGCATGAGTCATGGAGACAGGGAGCAGGCATCCACCCTGGCACGTGGGAGCAGGGACCCAGCCCGGATGGGGTCCCAGCATCCCATGGCACCCACTGTGGCTACACTGGGCACCCCCTGGGTGGGATGGGGTGCCAGTGCTGTGCCTCGCTGCAGAGCCCACAGGGAGGAAAAGCAGTTTAAGCTGCGGCCTCCTTGTCGAGTCCTCGGATCTGCTGTGGAGGGTGTGGGGAATTAAGATATTCCTGAGGCCAAATCCTGTTTCCGTGTAGCTGCTGTGTATCAAGCAGGGAAGAGCAGTGCCCAGCCCTGGCTCCTGGGGAGTGCAGCAGCCAGCAGAGCCCCTGTGTGTGCCTGACCATAGAGGTAAAGCTTCCAGCCAGGACATCTTGTTATCCTTGGCTACTTCGCAGCTTGTCTGTGCTCACCCTTGGTTCCCGTTCCTAGAGGCATTTGGACAAAATAACAAGGCAGAAAAAAGAGCTGGAGGAAAGCAGAGAGCTTCACCCCCTGGAAAAGACCAAACCCAAGTGCCTCTTCTCAGTCCTATATCCTGGCCACAGCTCCACAGGGCAGCAGCTCCTCCATCAGAGGTTTTGCTGGTGGCTTTCCACCCAAGCTAGGAGCCTACCTTAGCCCTTCGACAACCAGAACCTGGATTTCTTCCCCCTTGCCTCCTTTTGCTGCTGATTTTTCCTATTTCTTTTCCACCACCTGCCCAGGCCTGTGTCCAGGGATGCACCGTGGGTGCACCAGGGCCGGGATGCAGCCCTGCAGCATCCCACATCTTCACCAGTTGCCGATTCCTCCCCTTGCCCTTGGCCCTGCACGGTGGGACACCGGGGCTGCAGACATCAAAGGGGCTGTTTTTATGGGGGGATTGAGTGTTGGGGGCTAGTGCCCAGGGTATCTGCTGCTTTCTACTCCCTCCACAAGGCGCTTAGTCCCTAATTAAACTGTACACAGCATTCCTTCCCCATCACACCTCGTAAAAAGGAGGAACCGACAGAAAATGGGCTATGTTATTCCGAGGATAATGATCATGGCACGGTGCAGTGAGGGCTACAGCTCCAGCAGAGAGCAGAGACCCTGCGAGGGAAAGTGTGACCCAGGCGGGGGGTGTGTGCTTGTTTCTGTGTCAGTCACTTTGTGTTGGTGTACGTGCAAATAAGTAGTAATCCACCATAATGAGAAAGAAAAGAGCAGATTTGCAAATATGCCCTGGTGGCCAAGGGATGTGTGATAGAGGTGTGAGGCTGCACGGGCAGGCTGCTCGTGGTGTCACGCAGGGCTGGGCTGGGCAAAGACTTTGCTGCTGAAGGCTGCATGGGCAGGGAGAGCCCATCACTGTGGTTTCTGGCCTGTCTGCCTCCGCTGCCAAAACCAAAGCCCAGAATAAGGCAATCCTTGATACCACACGGGTGGTGGATGTCAGGGATTCAAAGAAGAATACAAGGTAGGGATTATAAAACTGATTCTGTAGAGTGAATCCAAACCTGAAATCTCCCATTTTGGAGACTCAATTTACACCAGGAAAACCCGGAGTCCTCCTGCTCTCTGCAGACACACAGTATAAGAGGGAGTTTGTCCAGAGCATCCCAGTCTGTCCCGCTGCTCTCCCAGCTCCAGCAGAGCAATGCAGCAGTAAAACGCATTACTTATGCAGCTTTGGGGTCTAGCAGGGTCTGGAGGGAACCAGGCAGATGCTGTTGATCAGTGTCCCTGCTGGCTTTGCTGTCAAACTGGGGTGGGTTTTTAGGACGGTCAAGTACTTATGCCTGGTGAGATCTGGGTCCCTGCCTGTTGAGCATGCCCCATCCTCTCCCAGTCCCGGTGAGGATGCAGAGTCTTGCCAGGCAGGAGAAGCTCTCTCTGATGCTTGGTGCATCTCTCAGAGCAGTCAGGAGCTGGAGGGCTCCTCTCCTCCATCCTGATCTTCTGTCCCCCTTTAATGTGTTTTACACATGTGATGAATATCGAAGGAATTTGTTTTTTAAAGCCTGTTTTGATTGAAATCGCACACAAACCGGCTCATGCTTGCGGCCTTCCTGTAAGTTATTATTTTTTTCATTTTGGGAGAAGATTATGTTTCTTAGGCAAACAGGAAAAACAACAGGGAAAAAAGGCTCTGTTTGTTTCTTTAGCTCAATCTTGGAGCGGTTCCCCGTGGTGGAGGCGACAGTGCAGACCGCACCATGGCATCAGAGAGTCCCGCCGCTGTGCAAAGGGCTGGCTCAGGCTAACTCTGCTGTTACCTAAATACAGGTGGCCTTGGAGGGACACAGCAGAAAGAGCTTCCCCAGCCAAACCAGGGTCTTTGGAGATCCAACAAAGCCCATGTCTGTGTTCACGTTTTAAGTAGGTTTTTTTTACAGACATTTTGGGTGTGATGTTCCTTTTTTGGGGCTCTGAGGAGGCACATCCCTAAATCAGCGCAGCCTGCCCTTTGGCTTCCAATAGCCCACATGGCCACTAGCACAGCAGCATAGAGGAACAGAGTGCTGATCATTTGTGTGTGTGAGCACACCAGACCATGCAATCTGCCCTTGTGTCCTCTGTCCTCCCTTGCTCTGTGACACTTGGACCAACTGCCCTCCCCATAGCAAGGATGTGCCTTCAAGTCAGGACCCGCAGCTAGCCCTGCAGTGTCTGCAAGACCATCCATGTAACTTTGGCGTGCAGGCAAGTGGGACTGAGCCAGTGGGGTACCAGGGGAGGTATTTTCCTCTCTTCCTCCTCCTTTAGAGGAGGAGGAGGGGGTGGATGGAGCTGCCGGAGGCCCTGCAGCAGGGTTTGGGGTGCAGGCAGCAGCCTACCTCCTAACGCGGCGTGTGAAAGCGGCTGTGGGTTGGAGCAGGAGCCCCTCTTGGTGGGAACGAGGAGGCGTTTGCAGGTCATTTCAGCATGTTGTCCCAGTCAAATATTTGTCTAGTTAATAAATATATTGTCGTTTTTTTCAGTGAGGAAATGAGGAGACTGCAAAGAAAAATAATGAAAGGCCTTTCTTGTGCAGTCGTGCTCTGCAAGAACCTGGATCAGGCCCTCTGTCTTCTCCTTGGCCCTCATGCTATAAGAAACCCTGCTGCGGATTTCACAACGGCATGATTGACAAGATTAGAAATTATCTCCCCCTCTCTCTATATATAAGGTTACTGCCGCTCCAGGCACAGTGTGAAATTCCCCTTGCCGGAGCTCATTAAATGGGTCAATGGACGCGTTCCAGCTTCTCTGCAGTTCACAAAGGGCTGAGTCCTGGCCACCCCACCAAACTCTGTCCCAGGCTGTTGACGAGTAAGTGCTTCCATATGGCTCACCTCAGCATCTCCAGAAAGATAACAGAGAGCTAATGGCTTGCAGATTCCACGGATGCTCGTCATCAAACATGCAGAGGAACTGGGGGCTCGAGGCTGCGTTCAATCACAGCTGATTGGGACAGAGGGGACCAGCAGGCTCCCTACCAGCCTTCATCTCCCATGGACATTCCTCTTGGGTTGGGAGGCACCGTGAAAGGGCAGCACATTCACACAGCCACGTCGTGAACTGGGAGCAGAGGAAAGAGCCCAGGTCCATGCACCAGGGGCTGGTGAGTGAGGTGGTACCCTCAGACATGCAGCTTTGAGCTTTTGTCATATCTTCACGGTTGCAGGGACAAGCAACAACAGGTATCAAACAGGCACAAAGCCCTTTTCTTGTACTGGATGCACCTACGGGCCCTTCAGGAGCCTTCAGGCAAGAAAGCCACGGATGTGGTTTTGGTGATGTGAAGATGGGGAAAAATGCAATGAAAGCATTTCTTCTGAGATATTTGTCCTTTTCCCCTTCTTTTTCCTCTTAATGGCACTTCAGTGAGGAGGTCGCTTCTCTGAATCATATTTACTGTGAGGAACAACTTATGAATTTCTCCCTGATGTCCATTCCTGCCTGCGAATCTTCCTGTAGACCACACGCTCATCCTGCAACTCCCTGGCTGGCTGAGGGCATTGCCTGGTGTTTCTCCTCTTCCACAGCTGGGATGGCTCCTGTCACTTACCAGCACAGGGAGCACTTCAAATGCACCCAAACATGCCATTCAAAATGCTGCTCTTGAATATTTGAGTATAAAATTTATATTTAATGAGCATGTGTGCTGGGGAAGTTTGAGCACTGGCATTATTCATGGGGAAGAGACACAATGGGGTCAAACACACAGGTGAATTGAAGTGGTCCCCACGTCAGATCAAATACTCATGGGACGTGTTTTTCTCTGCTCAGGCTGCTCCATCACCTCCCAGCAGCGCTGCCACCCTGTTCCCACATGTCTCTCTATACAGGGAGGTGTTTTGGGATGCTCTGGGATATAGTGCCCTGTGCTCGAAGAAGTTAGAAAATGACCACATTTTGGAAAGTAGGGCCTTGTTTGGCTCTCCCATCACCTGCCAGACACCCAGGGCAGCTCTCATGATGCTGAGGATGGAGGTGAAATCTCAAGCTGAAGGATGAGGTCCTTTACCCCCAAGGAGTGTCTACATGTGACAGAAGCAGGAATGCTCAGGGAAGATCGCCCTGCTCATGGAGTGGTGATTGAACATACCACTGGAGGAGCTGTGACCTGTGTGAGTTATGGTCTCTAATTACTCAGCTCAACATTGTCACCGTCCAATTAGGTCCCATCAGTCCAGGCTATCTGTGTAACTAGAGACCAGTTAAAGACCCTGCTCTCAGCTCCTGAGGGCAGCTTTCCTTTGGGTCTGGAAGTGTTGCGTAGTGCCTGATGAGCTCCTGACACCACTTTGGGGGGGCTCTCTCCCCAGGACCAAGGTCCCCACCCTTGTGTGAGGCCACAAGTGGGCTGCAGGCACAGCTCCACCTTTCCAGGGCTGAAATGAGCTGGCACTGTTTTGGCAAACATCACTCTGCATTCCTTTTGCAAGGGGATGGGGGCAAAGCACAGCTCTGGGGAAGCTCTCCTCACTCTGCACCTCTCTTCAGCTGCAAAACAGGGTAATTCTAGTGCAGGATGCTCAGGCATTTCCAGCACCGGTCTCTTTTGAGACCTTCCCCCCTCTAGAACTGCTCTCTAAGCTGCCCACATCACCGTGGGACCCCCTCTTCCATGCGAGCCCCATGAGCAGCTGGTCTGGGGAAAGGGAACACGGTCCTGAGAGGGAAGAGGGGGCTGCCGGCAGGTCCTGCTGCCTGCAGGCAGCTCAGCTTCAGAGCTCTGCTTTCTTCCCTCCCCTCCTTCAGTGAGGAGCTGGAAACCCCCATCGCTGTCTGCTTTACACGCTGAAGCTGAAATAAATGAAATTACCTTTAATTATTCTCATTACTTTCCTTGGGAATGCTGGAGTGAAAGGCAGCATTTAGCTGTGAGCTACAGCAGGACTCTGCCCTTCCTCCTGCCCCCCAGCCCGCTGCCAGGAGAACCAGCCCCCCCGGCCCCTGTCACACGGCACGACTCAGTGCTCCAGCGCCCTGGACACACACAGAGCCCCCTTCCCCACCCGCGGAGGATGAAAGGAGGGGACAGGAGGGGACGAAACCGGACGGAGAGGGGGGCAGGCATTGGGAGAGACCTGAGAGCAAGGGGGAGCAGGGGTCAGAGGCTGGGGCTCACAGGGGTCAGGGCTGGCAGCCAGGCAGGGATGACCTGACCATTCCCAGACCACCTCTGGGCTCAGGAGCCTCACGGGGGGCAATGGAGCAGCGCAGGATAGGGGGACACACTATTCCACCTTCCCGGCTGGCTGCAGCTTGGCAGAGCTCAGGCAGGAGAGTGTCTGGGCACTTCCATTGTTCTGCATCCCCCTTTCACCACTTGTCTGCCCCATCCTCTGAGGTGCTGGGGGATGGATCCTGCAGCTCCTGGTGCCCCACTGCCTGCAGCGGGACGATGCTTCCAGCCGGAGGGTGCTGCCTGAGCTGCCAACCCCGGCGATGCTGGAGAAGAGCTGCCAATTATTCTTCCCTGTTTAATGATTTCTGGACCTGCAGCTTCGTTACGTGCTGTCTGGCACCTTGCAGCAGGTGCTGGTTGGGATATTTATGTATACAGGTCAGGCTGGCTGGCTCTGGAGAGGCTTGTGAGGCTTCAGGCTGCTTTGCTCGTCCCCCCTCATGCCTGTCCAGGAATAAGCTGGGAGCGTAGCCATGGGGACTGGTGCTGGGTGCTCTCGCTGGCTCCCCAGTGCAGGCTCTGCTCTGCTTCCCCTTGTCCCTTCTCTCCCCACCTTCTAGTCATGGAGAAGGAGGATTTTCCTCTTCCCAGCAGCAGGGATGGAGAGAAAATCCATATCTCCTGCGCTGTGGAGGAAGGAGCACCCATCCTTGCTCATGTCCAGCAGAACAGGTAGAGCAAATACAACACCAGCCTTGTGGGACCTCCCAAAGTTGGTCTCCTTTGGGCAGCAGCAGAATAGGAAGGGGATTGAGGGGTGGGGTGGGAGGAAGGAGCCCCGTGCCAGATGGACACTGGGCCATTCTTCTGGAGAAGGTCTTGTTACCCTCCAAGGTCAGCCATAAGTGACACTGAAACCATTGGTGCCTTTGGGAATGAACATGGAGACACGTTCACTGTCAAATGGAATCTATTAAAAGGGATTAGAGGCTTTTTTTCGTCAGTACCCCTGTGACACCATGATGGGTTGAAATTGCTGCAAAAACATCATTATTAAAAATGGGCCTATTAGTATTAGAATGGACAGAAGCTCCTCACTAATTTTAGCAGCAGCCACTGGAGCCAGTGCTGGGGGGGGAAACAGCAGAGGTGGCACGAGGAAAGGGCTGTGGGAAACACTGGTGAGGTGGGAGCAGAGCAGTGCTGGGGGCTGTGGCCGCCCCTGCAGTGCCACTGATCACCCCAGCACAGCCTCAGCACAGGAAGCAAAGTGGTTGCTCAGAAAGAGAGCAAACAAACACCATCATCTTAGCTCCAAAGTGCGTCCATCAGCGAGCAAGAGATGCTCTGGACACACACGTGCACACTTGCGCCTTCCGAGATGATGATCTAGTTGAGAGCATCATCAGGGACAGAAAGAGGCAGCTCAAATATTTGGGTTCCATTACTTATAAAGGGTTTTTAGTGGAGGTTGCACGGATGGGTCCTGCCCATGAAGAGACTCATGGACCATCTCACTGCTGTGTTACAGCCATCCACTGTGTGTGCCCAGGGGTCCTGGAGACAGTGACTGAGCAGGGCAGCTCTGGGGAACACCAAATCAGCCCCTGGCTGCTTCTGCATCACATCCCAGTGGGAGCTTACACCGAGCTGCTGCAGCATTATGAGGCTTTTCCTTCATGGGGACAGGATGTGCATGTCGCTGTTGGGTGATGGAACTCATTGAACCCCCCCCATTGCCACAGGGACATGATGTGCAGCCCCCACGAGGGTCAGGGGCAGCTCTGGGGGGATCGCTGAGTTCCCATGGTCCCTCACAGGGATAGCAGCTTCTGCAATTAGGGAAGCCCCTCTTTGGGGCTAGTTTATGTCTTTCTGAGCACTCAGGCTAATGAAGAGCTGGCTGGAATGGTTGACAGGTTGGGTTTTCCAGTAAGAAATGCAGTTTCATTGAAATCAAAGTGTTCCTGGGGAAGGAGCGCATTTTGACAAAGTTTTTGAGGGAAACGCGCCTGAACAAATCACTTTAACTCTCCTGCTTTATTTTCCACAGAGGTAAAAATAACTGCTTGGATCTTTATGCTATATAAATTCCATACAATACAATTAATCTAATATAATATCGCATCATGCATTGACTTTGTCAACTGAAACATTTAGCTGTTGACAAAGGGAATCAAAAATTCCCTTTCACAGCGCTGCTGGCTCGCTCAGCAGCGCAGATCCTGAGCCCTGGATTTCTCATGCGATGCGGATTTGCTTTTGGGACCACCTGAGTATGAAATGCAGCCCCAGGGACAGCGGCGAGTGGTTTGGAGGAGAGCTGGAGGGTCTCAGACCCAGAGGGTCCAGCCAGGAGGGATGGAGGCAGGAGGGGCAGAGGACATGCTGCATGGCCCAGGGAAAGCTGAGCCCCCCCCACAGCCCCCCCTGCAGCCAGCCCTCTCAGTGATTGAACCCGAGTTTGTTTTCTCCTGGCCCTTCCCAGCCTGCTGCAAAGCACCAGATGGTATCTGATATCCAGCTCTAAATGTTAGCTTTGATAATCAGCTACATACCATTATTATAATTAAGCCTCATTTGTGTGCAGGCTTTCCTTCTTTATTCTCTCCTCTCCCCTCCCTCTTTTTCCTTCTTCCCTTTACCTCTCCCTTTGCCTTCCCCTTTCCCATCTTCTTTCCCTTTCCCTTTAGCCCTTTCCCTTTCCCCTTCCTTCCTCCTTTCTTACTATGGGACCCTGATCCTGACACAGGGCGAGGTGATGATCAGGGTTGTCTCTAATGAGACTGCAGAGACAAGTCCTGCCCCTGCAGACAGTGGCCGTCCAAGGGATGAATCCACTCTTCCCAGCCTGGCTGAGACTCCAGTTCCTCCAGATGTCCCTGTGCAGCTTCCATTCGAGGAGCAGTGGCAGTGTCACCCAGTGCCCTGAGCACCCCAGCTCCTCCAGGCTGGTGGGGAGGAGGCTGCTGGTTCAGGGGTGCCCGGCTGGCTCTGGGTGCAGGGTCCCTCCCCGCAGAAGAGCTCCAGGTTGTTCTAAATTCATCCCAGCTCTTGGAGATGAATTGCAGAGAGCCCTCGTGGTGAGGAAAGCCAGGGCCTCCCACTGCTGGGGTCGCTTGTGAGCAGCGCTTGAATGGGGCTCATTCCTCCTAATTGGGCTGATTCCGGTAATTTGTGCCCGGCCATTTTGGAGCGTTGTTTGTTTGCATTTCCCCAGCTCGCTCATTTTGTGCACTAATTAGGTAATTTCCCACATAACTTGGCTGCCTCCCCCTGCTCCTGCTCCCCATGAGGATTGTCCAGCAGCACCCATTCTGTGTCCCTGGGAGAGCTGGGGCTTGATGTCCCATTCCCAGCTGCTGGCTGGGAATGCAGCCCCCATGCAGCCAGTGGTCATGGTGCTTTTCGCCTGGGCAGTGGGGTTCAGTTTGGAAAGCTCAAGGAGCCATCAGTAATGCTGTATTTGAAGGAAAGGGTAGAAGGATTTTCCACAGTCTATCTGCTCTCTACTCCCACTGCTCTGCTGTGCACTCTGCTTATCCAAGCCTTGGGCTTCCGAAGAGAAACCCTCCCTGGGACTTTCTCCCCTTATCGCCCTGCCCGGGACAATGCTCTCACAGCTCTGCTGTTAAAAGGACAGAAAAACTCCTTCTGGAATCTAAGCTGTGCTTTGAGCTTAGGTTTCTGATGGCTCAAAGCTTCTGCAAGAACCATCCTGCTCCCTTGAGCCCCATCCACCCTGCTGATGGGCACAGCTCTCACCACTGGTGGGAAGGACCCCTTCTCAAGTACCACCTCTGACACATCCATTGGAGATGGACAAGAAAGACAGCCCCATTACAGTCCCTGGGGCTGGCTGTTTTGTTTGCAAGCCCAGAATACCCATCAGAAAGCCCATAGCCCCATGCATGGTATGCCAGTTCCCAGCAGCATCTCCTGCTGGCTGCGGATGCCCGGTGCCTGCCTGGCAGACCGATGTGGTGGTCGT
Organism: Psittacus erithacus; assembly: GCA_009867235.2. NCBI lineage: Eukaryota > Metazoa > Chordata > Aves > Psittaciformes > Psittacidae > Psittacus > Psittacus erithacus. Next base: position 62,276 of record WYDI02162962.1, on the reverse strand, counting down.
GTGTATGGAGTTCATGGACTGGCATCAGAAGGGCCGGCACACCAGCATACCTCCGGGCACAGCCACCTCGTAAAACAGGCTTTTTAATTAACCATAGGAATAAAGCCGTGGACAGTCCGTAACCATGGTGACGCAGAGCCAATCCCAAAGGATCCCCAGCCAGCTGGAATATTTGCTGGATGGCAAAGCTTCAGACCAACGTTTAATGGTGTTCGACTCTATTCGGGGAAACAATTACATGCTCCATTTTCAATGTAGTCAGCTGAACAATAGATTAAATGAAGCAATTTAGACAGAGACTTCTCTGCTGCTGCCTGGCCCATGGGGCTGCTCCTCTGCTGGGCTGGACCACTTCCTTTGGAGAGCAGCTGTGGGGAAATGCTGGTGCTGCCCATGGTGAGGGCTGCCTGGCGTGGTGGGGAGAGGTCCTTGCAACGATGGTGGCCTCTGTGCATTCCTCCTGGGCTTCCTTGTTTGGTCTTGGCCCACCCTGCTCTCATCTCTCTGGCCATACCACTGCTGGATGGTTGAAAGGACTACAAAAGCCACCACTGCTGCCTGCTTAACTTTGCAGACCTGGAGTATGAGGTCTCCTTTGCTGATCTTCTCCCAGCTCACTGTCTCAGCCTCTGCAGACTGCTCTCTCCCTATGCTGGTGGGGCCACACAGCCAGTGCCGGTGAGGCTGATGCTCAGCTCCCCTCCCCACCCTGCCTCCTGCTGTTGCCTTTCCTCCTCCACGGCACACGTGTCTCTGTTTCTCACCTCCCTTTTCTCAGAGCTCGCTTCCTCAGCTCCGTGACCTCCTTTCTTGTTCAGGAATAGCCTGTTCCCGTGCTGGTGTGTCATCACCATTGCACAGAATCCACCTCATGGAAAGGAGACACGCCGTTTAGAGAAATACCTTTTAAGGCATGCTGGGGTTTAATTAATTGCTGCCTTTATTTTACTAGTATAAAAAAATGCAGGTCTTTAAAATATTTTGTAAGATGACATCAGTGTCTTCAGTTTAGTTTGGATTTGATTATTGTTATTTTAGCTATTCAAAGAATGTGAGGAGTAATGGAAGTTAGCGACTCCTTCCCTGCCACCACGCCTTGCTTAGGCTTGTTTTCCCTTTTCTCTGACCTTAGCACATCCACTGGCACGACGACCAACTCCAGCTTTCTATGTTACGTCCTTTTTCTGCAAGTAATTGGCTTACTCCCTTGGTGGTTCATTTTATCAAGCCCAACCTGATACTCTCGGCAGCCTTCTTCCTCTGCTGTGTGCTGCAAGGTTTATTAGTCCTCCCCTCTTCCTCAGCTTGCTGCTCCATCTCAGCCACTTCACCTCTGGTTTTATAACCATGGATAAGTCTAACAGTTTAATGGACAAGCCCGCTCTCGCACAATTACTCCATGAAAACACATCTTGGATTCAGGATTGATATTTGCCTGGCAGTTGAAAAGCAGAGGGGCTTTTTTGGGTGCCCACCTCAAGATCTTTTAAAGCCATCTGTCTGAGGAAGAGCATACAAACCTGATTGCTTTCTAAGTGCCATCAGGTTGGACTCACAAAATCACTGGCTGTTCTTGAAAATGTAGTCTGCTACTCTTCTGCCAGTGACTCAACTAAGACTAAGCTCTGATGGAAGAGTTATTAAGTAGGGTTACTCAAACTAGGGTTACTCAACTAGATATTCATCCCCATGAGAAGAGCCTTTCCTCCTCACTCACCCTTTTCTGCCTCTTGTCAAAGTGAACTCAAGGGCTTATTTCAGGTTCCAGCGTGTACCATCTTGAAGAGAAAGGTTTGTCTCTAGGGCAGGAGGAACCCATCCAACAGCCACCTCCTCATCTTCCTCCTCTGACTCTCCCCTTTCTTCACCTGACTGTGGACCTCTGGCACCACCACACTCCCATGCCCTGCAAAGGTCCTAAAACAGAAAGCAGAAATCAGTGTTTACTGACGTTTTACAAACTGCTGCTGCTCCTTGGCCTGAGTTATGCCTGGGGACAGTGGCAGCGGAGGGGATGGATGAAGGACCCCCGGCCCTCAGCATAGCCTGGTTCTGGTGAGCCCCTAAGTGCAACCACACCAAAAAATGAGTTTGGCTTTTCTTTCTGCTCATGGAGTTCAGCAGTAGAAGACAAAAGAGAAAGAAAGAGGGAAGAGCCAGGCTGTGCTTGAGAACAAACTGTTTATTGGCATTTTCCATGAGGCATCAGCAGTTCCTTAAAGAGGACAAAACCAGAGGGACTTTACAGAGAGAAATCCTTGTAGGGGCTCTGGTGGTATAATTAGTTTCTATATTTGACTGATGCAAAAGTTTATCTTTAAGTCTCCTGTATTTTTTAAATATGACATCAATGCCTTCGGCTTTGTTTTGAGTGTCCTTAACGACCAGGTTTTTTTGGGGTTGTTTTTTTTAAAACTATTAAAAGAAAAAGTAGAATATTTACTCAGGGCATAAAAGTCGCCCCCGAATTCTGATGTCTTTGGCAGAAAAATGGTGGTCCCATTTGTTTTGCATGTGATAAATACTCCTGCTGCCATGTTACTCCCACCACAAATTCAACGACTGTTTAATTTTCAGCTCAATTTTTAAAAACCTAAATGTTCTGAGCCGGGTTAATGTTATATGAATTTTTTAAACCAGCAAGGCAAACTGGCTGTAACATAAATATTTTACCAACCATTTATAAATATCGTGGCTGCTAAAACAACAACAGAGTTGGTCAAAATGCCTCAAAGGCTTCGTGCTCAGTGCAAGCGGTGCCGGCAGCAGCGTGGTCCAATAGGATAGAGGGAGCTGAAGTGGGAGATGGTGGTGGCAGCTAGGACCCACTGGAAGATTTTCAGATCTGGAGGAGTTTTGTTCCTGTTTCTCCCCAGTTGAGCTGGTTTTTGGAGCTGAATGTAAGGAAAACCATGTTGCAGCTGCTCCTGACTGTGGGGAAATCTGCTGTCGGCTTGCTCCCATCCTGCTCCTGCCAGGCCATGGGCTGGATCATATAGGCACTGCTGGGATGGGCATGTTGCTTGGCACAGGAGACAGACACACCACGTCTCATTTCTGCTGGGGCTGGTCCTCTGACCCCAAGCTGCGGACTGGGCGAATTCTGTTGTTGATGCTGGATTTCTTTTTGGTCGGACTGGCAGTGCTGACAGCCCTCAGGGTAGTGGCAGCCCCCCAGCACCATGCTCACCCCCGGACCTTCCAGTATGACCAGTGATGGGCTGGGGGGGATGCAGATGAACTGGGAATCTTGCACAAAATCAAATTCCTGCTCTCTGTGTAGTTTTAAGACCAGTGTTTCCAGCAGGCAAACCTACAGGTGACCAGGGCTTACCCTGTCCCTGGCAGGAACCTGAAGGGCTGGAGTCACAAGAAAACCCAGGGAGGGAACCTGACTTCATAAAATTCACTTTCAAACAAGTGAAAACAGCATTAAACAAACATGTAGCCTTTTGTAAGAGGGGATAATCCCTCCATTCAGATGTTAACATTAAGGAGTTATAACAAGGCTTCAGCTCTTTTCAGAGCAGGAACAGTAATTCTGTGAGTACATCTTGGGAAGGTTTCCAAAGGGTTCGGAAGTGACAGTAATAAAACTGGACAGGTACCTTTGAGAGCAAGCACAGGATGTGACAGTCACTAGCCCACGCAGACCTGGCCATGCAACCATCCTGGGCATCAGTGATGGGCTTCTCTTGCTGTGGGAGCAGAGCAAAGGAGAGATGCCACAGGGAGGAAGAACAGCAGAAAAGAGGAGGGAGTGGGATGGAATGGGATGGGTTAGGATGGGATGCCTCTTCTCCAGCAGGCAACGCTCTGGGTGGGCCTGTGGAAACTGTGGGAGGTGTGGCATGTGTGGTGGTGACAGAAGCACAACAGAGGGAATGGGACAGAGCCTTTGGAGTTTGACTAGCTGAATCAAAGAAGCCAAATCCCTGTCCCTGGCCCTCTGGCTGCTTTTCTTGAGCTGGAAGCCAAGCTGCCAATTTGTTCCCTTCTGAGATGACACGAGAGAGGCAGAGCTATTTCCTCTTCATGTTGGGTGATTTTATGGAGGTTTGCATGTTTTTCAGCTGGCTTCGGCTGGGAGCCAGCCTGCAAGAGATCCCCACCTTTCTGGAAACACATGAGGAAAGCAAACACAAGGAAATCTCCCTTTGCCCCATGGGCAGCAGGCTGGTTTTGTAGCACCACTGTGGACTACATGCAGACAATTGGGGGTCAGTTTTGCTACAGGGTGCTGAGGGAATCACAACATCCTGCTCCCCCACTGCCCTGCCTGTCTGCCTGCCTGTGGGCCTGCCTGCAAGTTCACCCACCTTCTATCCCCATGCTCCATCTTTAGGCATTTTGTTGCATGTGTCACTCCCCAGGCTTGTCAGTGCAATGTCTTTGCCATTACTGGGTTCCCACAGGCAGCCCTGAGCAGCCCAAAATAGAAGAAAACACTGTAGCCAGCCTGATTCCTGACAATGGGCTGCAGTGGAGCATCACCAGGAGGAAGATGTCAGCCGATGACGGGAAGTGCTAGGAAACACCACGAGTGTGGTCGAGGAGGGACAGTATCCAGGCATCCCGGGATGTAAACACCAAACACACACAGGGTTGCCAGAGGAGATGGGATGAAATGAAATACTCAGGCTCGGTGCCAGGTTCCCGGTGGCACAGGGCGTTTGGGTTTAACAGAGTGTCTCAGGGGTCCAGGGATGCTTGGAGGGCCTGAGGAGGGGGCTGAGAAAAGTGCTTCAGGCACCCAGATCCCCCAGTCTTGACAGGGGGGTTCTCCACGGGCCCCACCAACCTAAATGGTGAATGCTGGGGGCGAGGATCCCTGGAAAGCTTCCTGCCAACATGCTGACAGCTCTCCAGGCTCCCTCTGAAACGTGGCAGCCAGGGCAGGAGCAGGAGTTTTGCTTCCTGACAAAAGGCGAGCGCGGGCCAGCCCGCAGCCCCCGGGGCGTTCTTCCACCCCGCTGTCCCCCAGACATGCTGGGACAGTGGAACATGAATCCAAGCCTGGATGTTTCCTCTCTGACTCCGTTCTCCCCTCCCATCCCCCTGGCCTGTCTTGTCTGCATCCGATGCTCCATGAGTATTAATAGAGTTGCAATGTCTGACGTCTCAAAGGAATCCCCTGTTGAGCAAAAAGTTGCTCTGGGAGTTGGCAGTGGGGCTGGCACATCCCTTACACAGCAGTAGAGCGCTCCTGAGCAACTTGGGCTGCTCCTGGCACAGGACCTGGGCTGCACAGGGCTCCTGAATTTAAACCTAAATTATAGGGGGTATGGGGGTACACTGCATCCGTTCATTTAAGCATTTAATGAGATTTTACGCCAGCTATTTTTACAACTTTAATGCACTTAGCGCTAATTTGGGGAAGTTTAATGCAAAACACATAAATGTTGGATGGGAGACAGCCGAGGTGTTTTACAACCTCTGGGAATTACACGAAGTATGTGGGGCTCATTTCGACTTCTGATATCACTCAGCACAAAATTACCTTTGCCTGGCCGGGTGCCATGGAGCTGTGGGCTGCGGCTGGCAGGGGTGATGTATTACAGTGTCACTCTCAGAGCGGTGACCATGGCCATATATAAACCCAAGACCCAGGCAAGGGCTCAAAGCCTTGTTAATACCTTCCCTAATCTGGCAGGATCAGATTTGCCCAATGCACTCAGAGCAGCTCCGACTCACATCCTCTGGTTTGTGTGGTTGCCTTATTACGTGTTGTGGGGAAAGTGGAGACACCTTCGGTGCAAAGAAAACACCCCGCAGCGCCGGGTGGCTGGAACAGGGGAGCCCACTGAGAAAACTGAGTAGGACGTGATGGACCAGGGACCAGCTGAGCCAGCACCATGTCTCTGCCCATCCCTTCACATCTCTTCCATCTCTACAAGTCCATTCTTCTGCATCTCATGGTCTGAAGGATGGACATGGCAGTTTTCACTGCTCTGTCATCTATATAGTGGTGTATCTCCTATGGCATGAGGGATTGCTTCACTGTCAAAGCCAAAATGAGCCATACTTAAGCTAATGTTAAGACAAACTGATTGGGTCTTGGGCATGCTGTGCTCGAAGCAAACAGAGACACCAGGCAGCACAAATCCATGGGGCTGAAGGACATCAGAAAGCCTGGGGGCAGAAGAACAACACCACTGCTGACCTTGTCCTTAGAAGGAGTTTTGAAGGGGTGTTCAAAAGTTGCTGGCTCCTTTGCTGAAAGGATTGAGCCATGTGTTTGAGCTCAGCCTCACTCACTGGTCTCTGAAATCTGCCTCATTGAAATGGTCCCAGCTTGAACACCCTGAGAAACTGCACGGTAAAGCCAGTAGGAAAAGAGATGGCTTGAAAAAAGCGCTCTGAGAGTAAACGATGGATGCCGGGGATGGATGCTGAGATGAGACTGAACCAGATCATATCCTGAGAGCAGGCGGCTTCCCCAGCACAGGGCTGGAACACTGTAGGCAGGGCTTGCAGAGACAGCTCATGTTGTGGATGCTTCTCTGTCCTAGCGAAGGAGACGACCTTCATCCCTTCCTTCAGGCAGGACTGATCACCAGCTCCCATGTGTCCCCTACACAGTAGCAGCACAGCTCCTGGGTTCTGGTGGGCTGTGAAAACACCCTGCATAGCTTGCCCTGAGCATGAGCAATTATCAGGATAAGTACTATGTATAATGAAGTGAGAAATTACACCCCCCAAAATTGGTTTCTCAGTCCTTTAATTTAGCAAAGGAGCCATTTGTCCCCAGGACGAAAAGACTTTCCCTCTCCAGCTAATCCCAAGGAAGCTGTTATGGCTGTAGGAAGTTTTGTGTGCTCTTCCCTTCCCAGATTCACTCATTATGAGTCAGAAAATCTCATCTTTTCCAGCCTTGGCCTTCAGGTAACTACCTTGAATGGTGTCAAACAAGCAGGCACCAAACTAACTAATCAGGTCATGTCCATGAGGTCTGTAGTGCTACTTCCAGGACTCAGAGGATGAGCTAAGAGCCAAAGGTATTAAACACTTAACCCAAGGCCCGCAGCAAAGCCAGTTGAGCCACCGATTCCCAATCCTGTGCTTACTCCAGGGAGGCATGGCAGCTCTCACTGCAAAGAGTGGGATAGCTCCACCAATGAAGCAGCTTCAGCCACAGCGTGAGATGGGCCTGGGAGCAGTCGGTGACTACCCAGGGTCTCCAAAAGCCAGTGTCTGAGGTTGGACCAGGCATAGAGGGACTGAGCTGGGAGTGCGGGAGGAGGCAAGGTTGGGAGTCAGGCACCCAGGGTATGAGGAGTGACAGGGAGGCAATACTGGGAATGGGAAGGAACGAACGTATCTGTAGGCAGGAGCCTCCTGCCCCAAGTGGGACCCAGGCTGGTGGCTCTGCAGGCAGGGCTAAAGGGAACCCGAGCAGCACAAGTGACTATGAGGAACTGGGGCGGGCTCCGGCACTGGGTGCTCAGCATGGGCTGCTGTGTCTGAGCTGAATTAACATCAGTGTGGCTGCAGACGCTTCGTTGCACCATCCCACACTGCACGGACACTGGTGCAACGGGTAGGCATGGCTGGATCCTCAGGAGTTCCGTGCTATAGCCACCAGCTTGCTAGGGAAAGGGAGACGGGATGGGTTGCCATGGCATGGGTTAGGTAGCCAACAACATCTCTCTGTCTCTGAGCTGTCACAGAAGGCGCCAGTCTGATCTCTGGGTATATGTGCTGCTCCTGCAATTGCAACAGGGTATTCCCACCTTCATTTTGCTCCAAGTCGAACCTGCTACTTTATCATAACAGGCCAAGGGGCATATCAGAACCACATCTCTGGCTTAGCAGTCATGATCTGTTGTCCCCATACAGCCTGGTTAATCTAGTTATCCTATAACCAAACTGCTTATCTATTCCTGGAGCCCAGCCAGGGAGTTCTGCTTCCTCAGCACACATCCCCAGGCAAGAGATGGGCTGTAGACTGTGCAGTGACCCCAGAAGCACAACTTGTCTGAGTGATCCTAACACTGATTCTTATCAAGACACATCTCAGACACTCGTCCAAGCGGGGCGACTTCCCTGTTCCCTGGCAACTCTGCCAAATTCCACCAAAGCAGCCAACCTCGCTGCTCACCAGGACTGCTGTTGGGGCTTCCATCCTTGCTCCTCAGCTCCAGAGGGTGTCCTGGCACATCCTGGCTTCTTCCCTGCAGGCAGCATTGGCTCCCTCTCCCACTGCAAGGAGAGGCATGCAGGGCTCTGGCCATGTCTTGTGCCTGGTTCCTCAGACAAACTCTGATGCTTTGGGCCCTGGTTATGCAGACCAGTGTAAGGGCACTTCTGCTCAGAGAAGATTTGAAGCCTGTTTCACGGAGGCTACATTCTCCCTGTGGAATTCCCTTGCAGACCTGGTAATCTTTCCTTTAATTTTTCCCTTTTCCTTCCTTCATCTCTTTTAATTGCTTTAAAAAGCACCCCAAAATTAAATTACATCAAACAAATTCATGCTCCCAGGGAAGCCCCTAGAAGCCACACAGCTGCAGGAAATTCAGAAGGAATATAGACCGCATCTCTGAGATGCTCCAGGGCCTTTGGCAGGAGGTATCCATGAATCTCGGCTCCCCTCTCCCATTTCCTTTACCTCTGGAGCATCTCACTTAAGTTCCTGGGCTGGGCTGGGGAGGAGGGAGCTGAACCGAGGATGCTTCCTGGCTGGCTGCAGCACAGATATGAGGAAGTCAGTCTGAGGAAGATCCCCTGCCTCCTGAGAGCTGGTGAAAGGAGAATAACATGGGACTCCCTTCTCAGGACACGAGTTGGCATCATAGCAGACATGCCTTGCCCTGTGTGTAAACACATGCCCCTGAGACCATGCTCATACAAGGACATGCGCACAGCATGATGTTTCCAGCGCCTGCCTTGGCACCTCAGAAGCAAACACCTCTCTTTCCCAGGAGCTGGCAAAGCTTTTTTGTTGGAGGGGAAGCAGTTAATGCCGAGCCTTGCCCTTCCTGCTCTGCTTCTGGCTGTGACTCACTGCTGCAGCAAGAGGCAGCAGGACAGGCTGCCAGGGCGAAGCCAGGGCGCCCAGGGGCTGGATGGACCTGCTGCACAGAGCAGGCACACACATGCATGCCCGTGCCGAGCCAGCCTGAGTACGTGTCCACAGACAGGAATCAAGCACAAATGAAGTTCAATGCAATACACCCCCGTGCGCACAGATCGGCACCGGGAGCCCTGCAGCATCCCCTGTGTTGGCCCTTGTCTCCCTCCCCACTGTGTCTGCTCACGGGCTGTCAGGGTAATCACTGTTCCCTGACTCATGTCAGCAAGTGGCAGCTTCCCCCTTTGTCACTTGCTCTTTCAGAGAGACACCCATCTGTCACTGTCCTCTGGGAGTGGAGGGAACTCCATGGACCCCAACCTCTCATGCTGTTGCTCCAGCACTGAGGCTCGTCCCTGCTCCTTCCAGCTTGGCTGGGCTCCCTGCCATGGCCAGCACCATCCTGGCAGCAAGTGAAGGGACTTGGTGTGAAAAGAAGGCCTGTTAAACCTGAGGGGACCTCTGCAAGAGAAGGGCTGATGGACAGGGCCAGTGGTGGGACACGGAGCTGGGACCCCCAGGCAGCCAAACCGTGTTGCTCTGCTCTGGGAAGTGGGTGCATCCTGCCCCCACCCTGCCTCTGTCCCCTTGGATGTGTAACCCCAAGGGCAGGGAGCTCCCCAGCCTGCCCCCGCAGCTGAAGAGTGCAATGACCTGCGCGTGGGGGTGCACGCTGTGGGGCTCACATGGTCTGTGCACCCTGTGGGGCTGGGGTCCCTCCTCTGCCAGGTCTGCCCTTAGGATGCCCACCCTGGCAGGGGACAGGCAGGGGTCTGCCATGCAGACACACACCTTGACAATCCCTGTGACAAGTACAGAGAGCCACACAGACAAATACCCCCCTGGGGACCACAGTGGATGTCAGACATCTCTTTTTCACTGTGGCTGCACTGAATGTTTAAGCAGGCATCCCTCTGGGCCAGAGAGGCTGCCGGCTTGCCCCCTGGCACCATAGACCCCAGATCTGTGGGATTTGGTGGGGCAGAGTGACGCCAGGAAAGCTCCAGTAAAGCCAGTACAATGGGCTTGGCTTGGAGGCCAGGGGCAAGAGGCTCGGGGACAGCCCGCTGTTCCATCTTGCTCTCAGCTCTGCTTTGCTCCAGTCTTCCCATGCCACCTGCATGTGAATGAGGGGAAAATAGGACATCAATTACTCTGGTCAGAAATGGAAATGGGTTTTGAGATGGGCTGGGAGGGTCCCTGGGTGCCAGCCAGGCACACCTCTAGCAGCCACCTAGTGCAGGAGGGCAAAATGCTAATTGAAAGGGTCCAAAGTTACAGCCCGGCTCACTGCTGCTCTGAGCTGCCTGCTGGGAAATGAGCAACTGCCTGACCACTGTGACTGCGGGGGAAAGGCCACCCAATAGCCTCTGCAGGCCATCAAATTGCTTCCACCACAGCTGGTCATGGTACCCCTGGGACCTGATGCCAAGATGGGGAAAGCCCCTGCCTGCTTGGCAGGAATCACTGTCATGGCACAGTGGCACATCCCATCGGAGAGCAGAGGTCAAAGCCAGCCCAAGAGGGACAGGGCAGTCTCAGGAGCAGGGACAGGGCTAAATAATACAATAAATGTAGGATGTGACACCCCAGACCCCGACCCACATGCTGCTCAAACATGTATCAGGCCACAAGTCCTTCCTCAGCATCCCTACATCATGCTGGGCTGAAGATGAGGTCCACAGCAAAGCTGGCACCTCTTTGCTCATTCCCTGGGAAAAGAATTGTTAAAATCCTGACATTTTCCCTGAACATCAAATTTTAAAAATTGTCATCAAATAAAGGAATTACCTTGCAAAAAATGCTTTTAGAAAGTCTGGAGCTGCTTTTTGAAGCAGTCAGAGCATTTCTGTTTTGATTTTGATGTTTCGACTAACAGGGAAAAGGCTGAAAATGAAACCAAATTCCTGGACCTTGTAGAATGTTTTCATAATTATTCACAAAACACATTGATGAAATATATGTTTCCACGAAGTCATTCCCACATGTGGAATCAGCGTTTCCTGACAACAGGTTTCCATAGGAAAGTTTTTGGTCACCTCTCAAAAATGCCTGTGCTCCCCAGAGGTGAACATGCCCAAGCTGCCCATGCTCATCCCCCAAGCCCAGGCAGCACCCACTGTCCTCATGGGGTGCAGCCCCCGGGTGCTGCTCTCACCCCAGCCCCTTGCAGTGGGTTGGGATGGGCACCTCATGGGCAAGTCTGGCCTCCTCGGGCCATGTTTGCACAGGCTGGCGCAGGAGCCTGGCTGCTCTGCTCTGTGGGCAGCAGCCGAGGCTGGCTGAAGGCAGGATATCAGATGGGATGAGCTCTCCTTGCTCCTTGCTCCAGGGGAGCACCTTCAGGCAGATGCTCCTCACCCCCCTGCTGAGTGCCTTGTCCACCCAGGATGCCTCAGAGCTGGGGACAGCAAACAGCAAATGGGACCTCAACTGCTTCATTAGCTCAGCAGGCACCGGGAACCTCGTTCCTTGCTGGTCTTTTGGACAGGAGAAAGGATCAGCTTGACGTTAGCCAAGGACACAGGCTGGCCACGCTCTCCAGAGACGGGGGGGGTGGCTGTACCCTACACCAGGGCTGGTCCTCACCTTGCTTCTCAGATGATAAGGTTGGAGGCAGCTTCACATACAGATCAGAAGTGGTGTGGGTCCATTGTGCGCCTCTTCTGAGCATTACATCCAGGCAGAGGGAGCTGCTCTGTGATGTGCCCCAGATGCATTATGTTCCTTCTCAGCAGTCAGCGAAGGGCTGTGGCTACCATGGCCAGGCAGCATGTCTGAGGTTTTTGTTTTCACGGGATGGGAGAAGGATGTGAGTTAATGTAGGGTTGCGGGGTATCTCCATAGCTATTTCCAGCAAAGCTGTGCCGAATGCATCTCTTGAGCTAACAAAAGCTCTTGCTAACTTCTAATGTCTTGGGTACAAAGCGCACTAAAGACTGCAGTGGCATTTCCAAGAGGCAGCGTTGAGACTGGGCCCTGTAAGCCCTTCTCCTAAAAGGGCTTTTTTCTGGGTCTGGGAAGGACGACTTTGTAATTAAGTGGCTGGATGTCTCTGAGGCATTTTGGGAGGGGAGTGTGTGCTGCTTGAGAGAAGCTTCATCCAGAGCTGTTGGCCTCTGCCTGGTCTGCACCAGACCCTCTGCAGCCCCTAGAGAACCAGCACTGGGAAACAGTCCCCCCTCCAGCCCACTCCCCTCTGGTCTCTGTTAGGGTGAGTTCAGTGTTTCCCAGAACAGATGCCCCAACATTTCCTTTCCATTTAGAGACTTCTCAGCCTCTTTACTTTACCTGGACCATTACCATAGCTGGGTTTGGGATGGCTTTTGAGATTACATGCTCCAATAGAGGGATGCAGCAGTGAAAGCCGGAGGTTTGGCTCCCTATGCTGGGTTCAGGCTGCTGAGGGGATCTGGAGGGAACTTGGGTGACCCTGATGGGTGAGCTGAGTGGAGCGGAACATGTAACAAGAGGTGGATGTGTTCCATGCAAGCCTCCACCGCGGTGCTTGGGAAGGAAGCTTCTGGTGCAGTGGATGTCCAACATCCTGTGTTCCACTCTGGGCCCTGTCCGGAGTTCTGCAGACACCCCAAAGCCCCATGATAGCTTCCTGGGCCACTCTAAGTGCTGACAGCGGCTGAAGGTTTGGCAGCACTGTCACAGGGAGTCAGGGCATCTCACCTCTGGTGATTAATTATCCCCTGAGCCTGCTGACTCCTTCACCTCCAGCCATAATTCAAAGTCTCTTAAAAAATCTGTGTTTTTCTTCTCCCTGTACCTTTTAATTAGTTACACATGTCCCCAGGACATTATTTTTGTGGTGCACTTAGAAAATTAAAGGAAAATGGTGATCAGACTTTCTCATTACCTGCTGCTCTTTGTTCTGAGCTGCTGCTGGGGGTTTGTCCCCTTGAACCCAGGGAGACAGGGGCCCTGCTAGGATACCCTACCCAGCAATGTCTCTACAGAGCAGTCTACTCTGGGGGGAGAGAACCCCGATTTCTGCCCTCATTGCTGGAGCTGCGTGTTCTCTGAAAGGCTCAGAGAGGTGAGAGGGGCTCTCCGGCACAAAGAGTGGTTTCTGGAGGGCTGGTGTATTGCTTGATGGCTGCCAGCACCCTGATGCCTGCATCCCAGTGCCTGCATCCTGCTGCCTACATACCACTGCCCACATCCTGCTGTCTGCACCCTGCTGCCAGCATCCCACTGCCTGCACCTCATCCCACTGCCTGCGCCCCATTGCCTGCACCCCTCTGCCCACATCCCACTGCCCACAAAGTGTTGCCAGGGCGACGGCAGGTAAAGCTGCCCAAGGAGCATTTGCACAACCTTCCCCATCAGCACTGTGCCTTTGTTAAAGAAAGGAGACAAAAAACCCCTAACCTAGAAGAAACAAAGAAAGAAGCCATCTGGTCCTATTCTGTTCCTGTGGACAGCACCAGCATTTTCTGCTATTGCTGTACACAGCAGCAGGATCTGACCCTGCTCCCAGTGCAAATGAGGGTTTTGGTCTTCCCTGTGTAAGTCCTTATGGATTCAGCGGGTTTCCCAAGGTGTGAAAATATAATGTTCCTTCTCAGCCCAAATTGACGGTGGGTGAATTCCAAATTCAGCTTCACCTCTGCCTCATCTGTATCCACCTTTAGCCCACAGCCCATCACCTGCACAGCAGATTGGAGATGTGCATTGTGGCAAGGGGGCTGCAGGACTCAGTCCCCCACCCCACTGCAGCATGCAGATGATCCTCACTAGCTTCTCCTGGCACTCGTGTTTCCATATGCCCTGTTGGAAATTCCTCCTGCTTTGGTCCTCCTGCGTCTCCAGGAGGGACTCTGTGCTCCCGCCATCTCCGATTGCACCATATTCCTTGGGACCAGCTGTGGTTTGCATTCCCTGAGGAAGGCAAATACCTGCTGGCAGCTGTGCTGGCTACTCCATCTGCCCCAAATCACCCTTACACTGCAGAAACCAGGCGATGGAGACCCTCTACTGTGAGGGCCCATGCCTGCTCCCCTGATCCCGGCCAGTGCATTTGGACTTAGTCCAGGCTCTGCTTGTTCAGGATATGCTGTTCTTTGCCAACGCTTGGAACACTTCAGTTTCCATCCAAAACCAGAAGACAAAATACAAACACAGGGGAAAGCGCAGACTGCCTCTCAGCCCAGCGCTGATGCGGGTGCCATGAATTCATCCAAAGCAAAATCTCTGGAGCTTTCCTTGCAGATCACAGATAAAGGAATTCTGCCTGTCGGGATGAGCGGTTTGCACAGTCTCTGCAGGGAAATATTTGCTTTAAAGGAGTTGGATTAAAGACCCCCAGCCCCGGTCTCTCTCTCCCCATTGCCAACCACATGATTAGCCTATGCCAAGTGCATGCTGCACGCTGCTGCTGGCATGTGGCATGGGGGACAATGGGGCAAGTGAGCAGCCTGCTGCACAGCCCCCATTGTACTCCTCACTGGGCAGAAACCTCTGCAATGTGCTGGTGCTTGCAGGCTGTGCCAGGCCTTCCCCAGACCCACAGCCCCGAGGTGATGGGACCCCACTGCCCTGTGCCAGGCACATTGCACCACTGCTGTAACCCTCACCAGCTCCCAGCCTGGTGATGGGCTGTGGTGGGCAATGTTTCAGAGATACAGCTCATGGCTGTATCTGCTGCATTGAGGCACTCCCAAAGCCATGCCTGCTTGGACACCCAGCCTGGAAAGCCACAAAGGGATGACCTTGTCCTGGTTTCAGCTGGAATAGAGTTAATTTCTTTCCTAGTAGCTGGTAGAGTGCTATGGTTTGACTTTAGTCTGAGAACAATGCTGACAACACACCGATGTTTTAGTTGTTGCTAAGTAGCACTTACACTGATCAAAGACTTTTCGGTCTCTAATGCCAATGAAAAGGGACACAAAGAGCCGGGAGGAAGCAGAGACAGGACACTTGACCCAAACTAGCCAAAGGAGTATTCCATACCGCAGCACGCCATGCCCAGTATAGAAACTGGGGGGAGTCGCCCGGAAGGGCGGATCGCTGCTTGGGTCAGGCCAAATATCAGTCAGCAGGTGCTGAGCAATTGTGTTGTGCATCACTATTAGTTATTGTTTTGTTTCCTTTTCCCTTTCAGTTTTGTATTCTCTCCCCTTGTTATTTCCCTTATCATCATCACCATCATTATTATTATTTCATTATATTATATTGTACTTTAGTTATTAAACTGTTCTTATCTCAACCCACGGGTTTTACATTCCTTTGATTTTCCTCTCCATCCTGCATGGGGAGGGGATAGAAGGGGCTGAGTGTGGTACTGAGTTACTGGCTGGGTTTAAACCACAACAGAGCCCTGCCATGCCCCCTGCCTGGTTTGCTCAGGGAAAGGCCAGCTGCATGACACCATTCCTTGTTGAATCCCACCAGCCCCATGCGCTGCCGAGCTCCAGTGGAGCAAGGCTGGGTGCTCTCCACAAAACCACCCCGCACCCCTCACCAGTCTGCAGCTGGAGAGAGGAAAGAAAAGGAGGAGGGAGAGAAAGGCCCCCATGAAATGGAGATTTATGGTCACCGGTGGCAAGTGCAAAAGACTCACAGAGACCTCCAGGTTTTATGAGCAATGGTTTAGAGTTGACTGGCTGCTTAAATAAGTCTCTGCTAATCCCCAGCACAGTGCACCCAGCTCAAATTGGAAAAGAAAAAAGTTTAGTAGGAAGATGGGGAAAATGGGAGCATAAAACATATTTTACATCATGTCAGAGGAATATGTAGTTTATAACTACATTATGTTAAACAAACACTACAGGCAGTCAGAAAAGGGGGGGTGGGGGATGAAGCAGAAGAGCTTCTCTTTGTGTAGCAAAGGTGTGTTTTAATCCAGTGCACACAGCTGAGAGCAGCGTTTCTGCTCTGCTCCAGAGAGGTGCTGGCACCGGGACCACCACATCCAGCCGTGCCAGGAGAGGGGACAGCCGATGCCACCGTATCTGTGTCAAGGCTGCCCAGAAGCGATCTCCTACAGGATCACACAGGAACATCCTCATTTTTACCTTCCTGTATGACTCTGCCCTTCTTGCCCAGCAAAGGAATCAGGGCTTGCTGGAGCCAGACCCCTCCTTGCTGGGCTACGTGTGTCTGCCCCAGCCCCTCCTGCACTCTCACACATGGGACATAGTACTCCAGGGGACCCCGGACATCCTACCATGCAGCCCCAAGCAAATGCAGGCAGGTCATTGTGCTGGAGTACGTGCTCCCCTCAGGAACAGCCTGCAGCAGCCCCACAACAACCCACTCAGCTGCTCCTACCTCACCTGCCCTGGGAGGAGATTTAAACCCTCCCCATCCCAGCTGAGGCACAAGGCTTGGCAGTAGCAGCAGGTTTGCTGCAGGGCTTTCAGGAAGCTGGGTTTCCTGGAGAAAGAAGCTTCCTTCTTCATCCTCTTCTTCATTAGCATTGCTGAAGTGAAGGTAGGATGTGTTTAGGACTCTAGTGAGAAGAGCAGCCCCAGGTAAGGCTGTGCCTTTCAGCGGATGTTGGAGCATGGGGTGAATCAGCTTCATGGGGAACCTTCCCCTCCAGGTGCTTGATGCTTTGGTGCCATCACCCCCTTTCTGGCAGCACTGCATGAAGCGCAGTTACGATGCTCTTCCCTCACTATCTGTAGCAGTGAGCAGCCAGCTGCTTCCATCCACATTGCTGGCTCTGACCTTTCTCTTCCCTTCAGCCACCAGCCAGCCCTGATGCTGTCATGAATGGGCAAACCAAGGAGTGACCAGACCTGAGGCCATAGCTGATGGGCAGAGGGAGGAGTGGCATGCAGGATGACCAGGGCCATGCACAGTCCTGCCGATGTCCTGTCACAGTGTGGCACAAGGGGTACAATTTCTCCATCTCACCACTCAGCCCAGATGCAGAGCTGCCAGCAGCAGCAGGAGGCGGGGGGGTCAGATGAGTCAGTGCCCCAGCAGACAGACCTGTGTTGTGCCGGGGTGGCTTCCTGTCTTGAGAAACACTTGCTTTCATTCACCAAGGTCTCTCGCCGGGCTCTTGCACAGCAGCCGGAGGCTACCAGGAAATTTATTAGACTTGTAAAACTTCAGGGCTCAAATCTAATTGTCTCCTTCTCCCCCAGATCCCTTAAGGGAAGCTCTTTGATTTAAGCCCGATTCCAAACTGAGCCAGCGAGTCAGCACTTGGTGCTCAAAGTCAAATGAGCAATTTGTGTGAGGGCCAAAGGGTAATTACAGCCCCCATTGTTCAGAGGTCGGGAACCTGGGGAGCAGCTCCTGTCCCCATAGAGGTGTACCCTTTGCTTGAGGACACAGGCCCATCTCACCCAATTGGGACTGGGACATAATTTAGGAGATCCCAGTTCACCGTGGCAGCAGCCAAGGACAGAAAAGTGGTGCTTATTCTCCAGCACAAGCATCACCTTGCAGGTGAAGAAAAAGCCCATTTTTTTCTTCAGTGGGCTCTGCTTGCATGGCTGTGAGCCCCAGAATTTGCAGAGGATCACAGAAACTACTGTAATGGGATTGAAGTTATGTTAATCTCTTAAGGACTTCCAGCTGAGCAGGGTTTTGCTCAGTCATACAAAGCAGAACCTGCTGGGTGAGAAATGGAGAAATAGCCAAGTACTGTGAGGCTGAATGGGAAGAGAAGGTGGCTCAGAAGCTAAGGGGCTGAAGGCTTGTGTCAGGCAAGTAAGCCAGTTGCTCGCAGACAGAATCACAGGGTAAAAGTGAGAAAACTCATGGGCTGTGATAAAGACAGTTTAATAGGTAAAGCAAAAGCTGTGCATGCAAGCAAGGCAAAACAAGGAATTCATTCACCACTTCCCATTGCAGGCAGGTGTTCAGCCATCCCCAGGAAAGCAGGGCTCCATCCCATGTAAAGGTGACTTGGGAAGACTAGTGCCGTCACTCAAATGTCCTTCATTCCTCCTTCCCCAGCTTTATACACTGAGCATGATGCCACCTGGTATAAAATATCCCTTTGGTCAGTTGGGGTCAGCTGTCCCATCTGTGTCCCTTCCCAAAATCTTGTGCACCCCTAGCCTACTTGCTGGTGGGGTGAGAGGCAGAAAAGGCCTTGATGCTGTGTAAGGACTGCTCAGTAATAACAAACATCCTTGTGCTATCAACACTGGTCCCAGCACAAATCCAAAACATCACCCCATACCAGCTACTATGAAGAAAATTAACTCTATCCCAGCCAAACCCAGCACAGCGTGTTTCTTCCTTTCTGCAGGGAGAGGAGGAGGTCAGGACCTGCAGGTGGGCTGAGGGCATTTCCCTTGCAGAAAATTAATGATTTTGGAAGAGTGGTCTTCCTGGGACTGATGCTCTACCCATCGTGATGGAGGAGCTTCAAGGGTTGGCTGAGGGGGACAGAGAAAGGAGGAGCTGCTACCAGGGTATCTCTTGGGTTATAGGGGCAGAGGACAGGACTCAATAGGCAGGCTTTAATGCCAGTGCTCTGTGCCACTGGCCCATCACCAGCTCTGTCAGCTGTGACCACTGGGGCTTTGTTGCCTAAAGCAGCTTCATTACAGCAAATTATAAACTCGAGTAGATTTTTCAGCTCTGCTTGTGGCCCGCCTGGCACTAGCAAACATGCTTCCCTCAGCAGTCTCTTTATTCCCCCTTTTATTCTCTGTTTAAAGATGAACTTTGCTTTCCTGTTCAACAATCAAACTTTGCATGAGCAGTGCTGGCCATGGCAGAGCTGCCAGGCTGAGCATGCTCCTTTCGTGCACGCATCCCTGTCCCAGTCTGTGAGTGCTCAGTCCCAGGGAGGGTAGGGAGCGATGTTACAGGGGTGCTGCAGGGCAAGGGCCAGCCCTGTAGAGCATTCAACCTTCTCCCCCCGGGCCTTGCACGCTCTGGGTGCTTGCTCTGTAGCATATTGGCATGCCCACGGCAACGGCTGTGCTCGAGCTGAGGCTGGAGGATGGCTGCCAAATGGGGATGTTGAGTGTGGAGGCCTGAGGAGTGGGGCTGCTGCTCCTGATGGCTCTGAGCTTGCCAGACCAAGGAAGGATCCCATGTGGTATGCACATCCAAAACCCAAACTTGCAACCTTCCCTGACTTCTGGCTTCCTGATACTCGCAAGCTGCTCACAGGCAATTTGCAAGTAAGAAAGGAAGTTAAAATTCACTCACCAGAAATAGCTGATTTCTGGGGTTGTGAGTTGTCTGGGAGCTGCTCAGAATTTTGTCATTTGCAGCTGAGAGAAGGAAAAATTAAAGAAATAAAAGAGAAATTAGAAAATGCAAAATCCAACGACAGCAGAAAGCAGAACCCCAACTGGAGCCCAGAGCCACATATTAGAGCAGGTGCCCAGGAGATGCTCTGAGCCATCCAATGCACTTCTGAGCTGTGCTTCCCAAGCATCGTACCATTGTGGGGGGTGACAACAGCCCCGTCCTGGAAAGCTCTACCATGACCATCCACCACAGTGCACTTTGCTGTGCCTCTCATTAACAGAAATAAATGGATACAGTGCCGAGAGTGGATCAGGGTAGATTTATGGGGAAGGATTAAAAGAACTAAATATACATAGTTTGGTACAGAGACATTTAAAGGAAAGGGCATGTGTGGATAGGGAGGGAATGAAAAGTATAATAACAGTCTATAAATATTTGAAGGTGTAGGCACCAAGAAGCAGATTGATTTATTCGTGGCAATGTAAATGGGATGCAGCTAAGGAAGAAGGAGAGACATGACAGGGAGAAGCTCTAGACCATTCCCTGCAGAAGGAGCAAGGACCCCATCGCCTGGGCTCACTAATCAGAGAAGGTACCGAGCAGGCAAGGAAACACTTGCTCCCCAGGTTTTGGTCCAAGCAGCATCTGGTGCTTTGCTTCTCTGCTATTATGGCTGCAGGCATGGCCTGGGCCCTGTGGACCCTATCAAACTCAGTACCGTGAGACTATTCCATTTTGTTTCTTCCCTAATGGAGCTCAGACAACGCCTGCACTGCTCCTCCTCCTCCCCCCTGCCCCTCGTGGTGCCAAGCTGTTCATGTGTAAGGCGAACATCTTGGGCAGGACGCAGGCTCCAAGTCCTGCCCAGTTTTGCAGTGCTTTTCCCCCCTCCCTTATCCCACCACGGTGTCACGTTCTCCCGCCTGAGCATGCCACGCTGGGTGGCAGAGCCTGGCTGGCATCGCCGCCGCCGCGCTCGGTGCGAACGCGACAGATGGGAGCGAGGAAGGCTCGCTCTGCCTGTGCCAGGGTGAAAATGGCTCAGCTGCAAATGAATATTTCCAGAAACCTCTTCTTCCTTGGTTTATAATTATGAGCAGATTTTCTTGTG
The DNA here is from genome assembly GCA_009867235.2 of Psittacus erithacus. Lineage (NCBI taxonomy): Eukaryota > Metazoa > Chordata > Aves > Psittaciformes > Psittacidae > Psittacus > Psittacus erithacus. Next base: position 41,907 of record WYDI02162962.1, on the reverse strand, counting down.
GATAAAAGGGAGGCTGGTTTCAAAAAAGAAATGACCCTGTGTGGGAAGAAGTGATTCTGCTTGGAAAAAATATGGTGCCTTGAGCATGGTTAACTCTTCTGCTTCCTCCAGGCAGGAGCAGATTCGCTGCATCCAAATTCCTGTCAGCCAGGTCCAAGCTTGAGGCTTGGCTCTGGCCACCTCCCAGTGCAGGAACTGGAGTCTGTTTTAAAACAAGCTCCTCTCTGCAGGCTGTGCATGCAGGGGACTGCAGTCCTGCTGTGAAGGCCCTCTTCAGAGGCTCCTGGAGCAGGCAGGACTCCACACACAGAGGTCTCTGGCATCGTGACCAGGAGGCACTGGTGGGAGGCGTGAGACTGTGGCATTGCCTGTCTGGCGCTGGCCATGGGTGTCCCTGCTCCACACAAGGGACAAAACTGCCCCCCATGGCTAACAGTGATGCCCACTGGGGCTATTCGATGGGGAACTTCTGTTGCGAAGACCACTATGAATTGGATTTGGTGTATTTAAACCTGAACTGTTGTCCTCTGGAGGGCTGCTGGTGCTGCTTGCTGCTGCCTCATGGGTGAGCATTATGCTCCATCCCGAGTGTGGGTGCCTCTGCCCAGGAAGAGCCACTCTTGCCCTGGGGATGAGCCAAGGGATATCTGTGGCCACATCCCATCCCACCCCTGTGCATCACTCTTGTGCATTACCACTTTAGCAGCGTACGAGTCAGGAGGGCTGGCAGACAGGATTCCCTTCCCTGCGCTGAAATTATCTTTGATATGTCAGAAATTGCAAGGAAAATTTGTGAACAGACGTGAAAGGCAAAGGGGTCCTTGGAAGTTTTCCCCAGCGTGAGAGAAGCTCTTGAAGTTTATTCATATAACAGCCATCTTATTAAAGAGCTTCTCAGAGAACTTTGAACAGCTTTCTATATGGAAACAAATCTGCCTCTATAGCAGCAGTTTTCTGTGTTTCTTTTGATAACGATAATGATCTTACATTTCTGTACAGCCTTTCATCTTGCCGGATCTTAATGAGCTTTACAGACAAATGTGCAAGCTCTACGCAAAGATCAATTCGCCCAACAATGCCAGGCAGCGGCTGCTGGGGTGGATGTGGCAGGTGTCTGTGCAGCCCGCTGCAAGAGCAGGGATGGGAGAGATCGGGTTTTGTTGTGATTTCTCGTTATTTATTGAAAACGCAGGCAACATTTTAGAGAAGCGGAATTTGGCAGGCTAGGATTTGGCTGGGACAACAAAGTTGTCTCTCTGTCATTCCTTTTGGAGCTGTTCCTCCCCTCAATACATATTTCACCCTTCTCCGTGCCAGGGAAGGGATTGCTTCCCAGTGGCTGAAACTCCTGCCTGGCGTGGAGGCGGACAGCTTCGGCTCTCCGCTAAATGTTTAATGTGTTTTATAGGAAGGGTGAGGATGCCAAGAAGAGAGAGCCATGCCAAGATAGCCGATGGCCTGAGCCCGTGGTGCTCAGCTGAGCAGAGAGGCTTGGATGGAGGCAATGCATCCATCACAGCTGCTCGTGGGTTGTGCTCTACACTTATTCTCACTATTTCTTGCCAATGCCCCAAACGATGCCATGGGTCAGGATCTGATTCCTCATCCGTAGCCTCTGTCCTAGCAGGGTATTTCTAGCAACTGTTGTGTTCAAGGGTAGAGGCATCACCTTGAAAGCAAGGCTTTGTGTCCCTGGAGTCTCATCTGCTCCCAATCCATCAGGCCAAATTTAGCATTGCCATGAAGAGCAGCAGTCCGCAAGCAGAGCACATCCCCATCCATCTAGGGCAACATTTTTTTCCTCTCCATAGCAGCAAGGTGAGGAATCAACCTGAAGTGCAGAGGAAAAGGCAGGAGCTGGGATCATCCGAAATGCTCCAGGTTTCATTTTTGAGCCAATGTCCTGACTAATGATCGCAGGCCAAGGAGAAAGCTTCTGCTGCTATTTCTCAGATGTCCCTGGAGCCTCTTGCGGACCTGCCTGCCTCCTGCTCTGCCCCATTGATGGGGCTCGCCTTCTCCTCCTGTTTAAGCATCTTTCACTAGGAAATTGGCTGCTCCCCTCCCCAAGCAAGGCAGTGTCTGTGTGGCACAGCCACTGTACCTTCTGGGGATCTGCCACCTTGGTCAGGTTGTGCCCCTTCTTTTGGTCCTTTGGTTCACAAATTCTTTCAACCCGTTGGGGTTTCTGTGGAAGCAAATTCCTTTTCTCTTCTGTTTCTTTTCCCCTCATGCTGACCCCTCCTGAGGGCCCTTTTATCCTTCTGTGTCTCCATTTTTACCTCTTTTTGGCTGTGGTTGGCTTAACTCTTCATTTTCCGTTTGCAGTTCATAGCAATTATGCTGGCTCAGAATGTTTTATTTTACAAGCAAATCCCCCGTACTCTGTTTGCTGCCTCAGTGAAATAACTGATGTTAAATAGTGCCATGTCTCTGCTGGGAGAGCTGCTCAGGATGCCCATGGGAGGTGGACATGGGATGTCCCAGCTCAGATATTTTGTTCTCTTGTTCACTCCTGAGGGTTCAGCTCACTGTGAAGCAGATGAATGGATCTGAGCTTAGAATGTGCTGTGTGTGTTGGCAACACCTCAAAGCAGTGGGAGGCCAGAGGTGCCCTGGGGGTTCTTCAGCGCTGCTGCTCAAGATGAGTCCTACTCCCCTGTCGAAGCTTTGGCAATGTGGAGCTGGGCACAGCGTCGAGGCATCACAGCTGCGGGTGCATGGCTTCCTTGCTCCCACCCGCACCTCACTTGCTGGCTGGCACTGCATCATGTGTCTCCTTTGCCTTTCCTCTCCCCTCCCCGGTACAGTGATGCTGGCACTGGACCATTTCCCATATTTATGGCTGTAAAGCCGTAATCTCCCTCGATCCTCAGAAACCTCCAGGAGAGATTGATGGAAGCACAGGTCAGCCATTAGTGACCGCTGCATAAATCACCCTTATTAGCCAAGCTCCCTTGGCAAGGCGTGCTGATATATGGACCTGCGAAGTCTGTGAAGCATTAAGAAATCATGATTGCATACCTGGGACAGCTGAGGATCCCTGCTGCGTGAACACCTTATCTGAACAAGGGCAGGCTGGATTCTCCTTCTGGCCCTTCTTTTTGTTGTCGGCAAGTTTTTATCCCTGCCCCAAACCACTTGGTATTTTTTAATCAGTCCCAGACTATGCTTTGGGCTGGCTACTGAGATGATGAACAGCAGCAAAGGAGAACCCACCCAGGGCAGAGGCTCCCAAAGACAGGAAGTGCTCTGAGCCTGAGCAGACATATCTCTGAGGAGTTAAAGGTGTCAGAATAACCAGTCATGGGAGCATTTCCCAGTGCAGGAGCTGTGGGCAGTCTCTGCCTTTCAGTCCTGTCTGCTCATCTGGAAGCCTTAAACAGCAAATGGTACCAAACCCTGATGTACCTGGTCATGTATACAGGCTGCTGCCGTACCAGGGTTTGATTTGAGACTGAGTACATGCAGGTTTTGCTGCGCGAGGGAGCTTGAGACCGAGACTTGATGTAGCATGTGGATGATGGTGAAGGGCTTTTTGACACTGCAAAAGTACCTGCTACCTGGTGTGTGTGAGGACTTGAACGCAGTGGGCAGAGTCCAGCTTTGGATGAAAGCAGTGAGGGAAGGGCTGTGGAGATGGCAGGTGGAAGAGGATGCTTTGTGGCCAATGAGGACAGTAAAACCTGTGGGGAGATGAACTAAATGCTCTCTGTGGACATTTGCCCTAATAGAAATTCATCAGTCAATGCTGATCAGCAGTAAAGGGCATGAACACTGCTCTCCTGAATGCTTATTTATGGTGGGAATGCTGGAGTGGTTATCCTGAGAGTGTATGTGGATTTGGGAAACATTCAGTCCAAGACTGTCAGGTTCACATGGCTATTCATATGGCATTTGGTTTGACTGCTACGGGAAGAGGCACCACAGCCATAGAGCTTCAGTGGATTCCCTGTGTTTGCAGCCACTGACTCACTCTGAATAATGGGCAATGACATAAAATCAGTCTGCAGATAACTTAGGCACAGCCAAGAGCCTTATATTCACAGGGTGATCTGTCTGCTGCACTAAACATATATATCCGGGAGAGTCTGTGTAGCAGTTTCAGTTGTAAAGCCTTTCTAGAGCCTTACTAAGGCAAATCTCCTGTGGAGTTCGTGGGGAGCTGAGGCTGTGGGGTGCTGTTTGTGATGCGGGTCTCAGGATGAGCAAGGCTGGCTCCATGCACACGTGGGCACGCTCTGGTCATGTTCACTTTCTGCTCATTTGCATGGAGATGATGGATGCTGCTACATTTGTGTTTCAAGCACTGTGGTGAAAGCTGAAATCTTTCAAAACCTGTTTTTCTCTGAGAATTAAAAAAAAAAAGAGAAAAAAACCCAGGAGAAAAGCTAACAAAAAAGGCAAACAAAACCAGATTGGGGAATGTTTTTATTCATGTCGACTTTCATAAAGCTCCTCTCTCCTGTTCTTCCACCCACCCAACTCAAGCACTGGCCCCTGCTGAGCATCCTTCAGGGGGAGCATTGTCTGTAGGAAGATGGGGTGCAACTGGGGTGTATCTGGTTACACCAAAGGGCTTATTAGAGAGTGTGCAGCTGAGGAGTGAATCTTTCTTTCCTCTTCAGCTACAGCACAGGGCCGCCTGTGCCAGCGCTGGGTTAAATGTCCAATTAGTCTCTCACACTTTGCAGTTAATCGCTGTTGTTTGTTGCTGAGTGAGAGCCGGTGGGATCCATTAACTCCTCTTCCTCCTTGGCTGGCCAGCTGGTTTGGGCCAGCTCCAGGTATGCTTTTTGGGGTCTGCCACTGTGGAGAAATCTGGCTTTTTTTTTCTTGGGAAGTGGTGTGTTGCATTCACTGCTCCTAAGCTGATCCATCACCTTGTTCTTTGGCTGGAGGGGGGGCACAAAGGGAACCATTGGGACACAGTTACAAAAGCCTCATCACGTTTCACAACACGGCAACTTACAGGCAAACATGTAAAGCTTTATATAGAAATATAATTAATAATGTAGTAAAAAGATGCCTCCAGCTAGTGCCGTAATGCAAAACAAGGCCCAAGAGGCTTTACAAGTGTGGGTCTGAGTTCATGGCTTGCCCTGTACAATGAAGCGCTGCTTGGGTGATGACTGTTCCTTAACTAACCACAGCAGCTCAGGAGGTTGCTGGATGGGTGCAGGGGAGCTCCCCCATAACCCTGCAGCTCTGAGTAGGAGAAGGGCTCATCTCCCCGACCCTGGAAGAGCCATGGTGTGGAAAGTGTGCTGCTGGCATCCCTGTGGGACACATGCCATGGCCAGGTCTGTCGGCATCATGCCTCCCAGGCAGCTTGCTGAGCAGGAGCAGAGCAGTCCTGCCCAGCAGGTCTATGCAGACAGGATGGTGTGGTGCATGGTAGGAAAAAACACTGAGTGAGCAATCCTGGCTGGAAACACCACAGTGCGCTACATGCTGCCTCCTTCACTGTGAGGTGCTGCTTCTATAGGGATGGCAGTGAGGTGGGGCTGGACCGCACTGCTAGCTGCCTGCTCATCCAGGGCTGGAGAGAGGAGCAGACCACTGGAGACAAGCAGTGTTCCTTCAGGAGCAGAAAAACCATGGGGAAGGAGGTAGTGTGGATGCAGTGGTTAAGGGGCAGATCTGGGCCAGGTCATGAAGGAGCACTGGCAGCAGCAGCCCATGCTGAGCAGAAGCAGAGAGGGCTGGTGGAGCCCGTGTGATGAAGAGTGAGCTGGGAGATAACCTGCTGCGCTGTCCAGGATGAACTCTGGTTTCAGGTTAGTCCAGAAGCAGACCCAAGGCGAGGCGACAGAGGTAAGGGAAGACTCGGATGCCTACGACTGCTTGCTGCAGTGTTTGGCATTGTGTGTCGGGCTACAGCATGGCGTGGAGGAGCTGGTGTGGCTTCTGCACGTGGCCCAGCCCTGTGGGGAAAGGCACGGTGTGTGCCTCCTGCTTCAGCCAGCAGTTCCCTGGGAGGTGGGAAGGAGCTGAACTGAGCTTCGCTGAACTGAGCTTCCCTTACCTCTTCGTCACCAAGTATAAAAAAGCAGCATCCATCACCTCTTGCAACTTTCTTGGGAGGGAAAAGAGCAAGTGCCAGGGCATTTTGTCGGCCCCTCATCCTCACCGGCATGGGAGCAGTGCTGTGACTCACATATCCCAAAGGGAGCAGATTGGTAAACCAAGGTTAGGCTGAATTTAGCCAAAAGACTTAGACCTCTGAAAGTGGAGAAGCCTCCTTTCTGCCTTGGCCTTCACGGTGTCTGCATCAAGCACTAGAGGTGGCACAAAGGCGCATGAGCGTTGACAGCCCCAGATGTGCTTGTAACACAAGCATTTGTAATGCACCTCTTCCCCTGACCACTTCACTTGGCTGTACCACCAGGTGAAAACTGCTTTTTGTCTAAGATGGTTAATGCACCCTCCCACATCTCCAGCAGCCAGGTGAATATTTTATCATTCCCTTTATATGGGCACAGAGGGGCACTTGGCCTGCAGTGAGTCAATGTCAAAGCAAGAGTTGTAGGAGCCAGCCCATCCTCTCCTCTGCTGCCAGCAGCATCTATTTCTCTCCAAGCAACATCCACCCTGTGTGAGACCGGTGCTATAAAGAACAAATAAAATGCTGTGTAAGGCAAGGGAAATGGCATCATTTAAAAATATGCACAAGGTTAACAGGCACAGGGAGGACACGGCGTGTGTGGGTAGATGGTAGGAGAGCTAATAGATGAGACCCAAAGGGCTGCAGCATGTAAGGCAGTACCAGTAAAATCACCCAAGTGCCTAAGTCACAGGAAAATGTGATTTCTCACCCTAACTAAAGACTGTCCCAGACAGGTGCCCAGGATGCAGATGGACTCCACACCACTCTGTTCCTGAGGGGCTGCTTGATCGATTGATTGATTGATTTCTGCAGCACCATCGTGAAGCCCTGCACACCGATTCATAGGAAGCAATTCGCTGGGAGCAATGTGCAGCTCTGAGCGACAGCCCGGCTGGCTCCCTTCAGACTGCTCCGACCCGTCCCGTATGTCCCTGGCTGTGTGAGGCGGATCACAGGAAGCACTCGGAGAAACTCCCAGGGCTTCTGGAGTCTCTTGGGGCGAGGGAGCAGAATTGAGGGATTTTTCCACTGTTTAGGAGCATTTGCTCTGCCAGCCCTGCAGGCATGGCCTGGGGCATGTTGCCTATCCAAATTAGGCCACTGTCAGGTTTGGCGGCTGAGGTTTCATTTAATTCTCTTCATCAGGCTCTCTCACAGCAGCCTCGTGTGGATGCTCAGGCCAGGATGCAAAACATCTGGGTAGATCTTTGTCATTCTCCCTAGCTGAGCTCTTAACACTGATTTTCCATGAACATTCAGGCATACGAGATGCATTGAGGATGCTCTTGCAGTCAAGGATCATGGAATCTTGACTCAAACCTTGGCTCTGCCATTGGCTTCCTATGGCTTGCCTGGCAAAGAAGCCCTTGGCTTCCCTGGACAAATAATTTCCCTTCACCTCAGCCTCCAGGTGAATAACTGGGAAGATGAGTGAGCAGAGAACTTGCTGCTCTGCACAACTGGGTGCATAGAGTCCCAGCTCAAGGCTTGTCAGGGATAATAGCATTGCTTTTCTCTGGCAGTTGCTGGCTCACTTTCCTTGGGCCAAGCTTGCCTATCTCCATCTTTGCTATTCCATCTATGATATAGGGGAAACAAGATGGTTTCCGAAAGAGCTGTTGTGATAGAAGTAAGGATCTCGAAAATGGGTCCTTACGATCTCTTTCTTTGTGCCAGGACTGCTTGTCAGAAATATTTTGTCATGGCCACACTTTACAAAGATGAGTTTTCTGAGATGGGATTCACACACATGCATGAAGCTGGTGGTGAGCAATGTTGGAAAAAAGGAACATCCAGCAAGGGAAAAATGGTAGTGAGAAGGAATTTAGTTAAGTTCCCATTATGAATGGCATTTGCTCCCCAACACGATTCAAAAGGGCAGCATCCACACATCAGCGTGGAGCTTGGCTGGAGCAGGCTATCCATAGCGAGCCTCCCAGAGAACTGGCACTGCCTTCACCATGGCAGGGGGGGATTTCAGCCTGACCCCCTTGCCCAGGCAGGGGCCATGACCACTCCCCTCTCCCGCTGACTCTGCTCTGAGTGCCTTGCTTTGTGGCCACAGGCTTGGCCAGAAGGGAGGCCTGGAGGCAAGGAAGGTCCTCAGTAGTGATTGATGGGTTCTGCTCCCCAGCCTGGACTTCTGTTCCATTGCAGCCTGTCCAGCCCTGGTTTCCCACCTCACTCCTGCTCCCAGTGCATGAGAACAGCTGGATGGAACCAAATTTTCACTTGCCTTTGAAGAGCCAGCGTGTCCTGTAGCCAGCAAAAACATTTACTGAAAAAATAGTCATAGATCCTTCTCCCTTTCATCAGGGTGAGGAAGGCAGCTCTGATGTTGATGTTTCTTACCCAAGATTCAGGAATTGCTGTCTTTTGCTGTCTTTAAAAATCAGAGCCGGGTGTGTTTACAAAGTGGATGGGCATCTGACACCCATCAAGCCCTTGGAAGCAGCCCAGGGTTTGAAGAGAAGGCCTTTGGCTTCCCTGGCTGTGGTGGGCTTCGGATGGTTATTTCTCTGAAACCAATGCTTCTGTTTAGTGGTTTTCCCTTAATAAGAGATTTTCCTGCTGCAAGAATGTCATCACTGAGGAATTACTGCTGGGCCTCATCTTTGCATCTTTCAAAACTTGTCTGTTCAGAGACTGCTTCCATGAGCTCCTGAGTTCAGCCTCTCCAGGGCGGCTGCAGCAGCTGGGTCCTTCCTGAGCCTGAGATTCACCTGGCTGAGAATGTTCTCTGGCACGTGCAGGATCTTCCCTGGCTCCTGGCTGAAAACCAACCTCCACCAAAGCCTGCCTGTGGTTACTCTTTGCCCCCTCCACAAGCAGTGGTCCTTGCTGGCTCCTGGGACTCTCCCACAGCCAGGCTGGGGTGGTACCAGGGCTCATTGGATGTGGGGAGTGATGGAGAAGGACATTCACACACACGTCCCCAAACCCACCAGAGCTGCTGCTTCAGGGGGAAAACAGAACATCTCGTCCCACCAGTGCCCCCTTTCCTCTGGGGGCTCCGTGGTACCCAATGACACAAGCTTCATCCCCAGCCTTAAGAAAAGGTTCCTGCACCTCACCTCAGCCACACTATTTGCCTTGTCCATGCGCAGACACACACACACTCTGGGCTTCTTTTAGATGAAGTTATGCGTTATGCCCATTGCTATTCCTGCTAAGTGAGATTCTTGTCTCCAGTCTTAAACCACCCCATTCCCCTTCCTGCTGGGCTCAGGGTCAGCCAAGCCCTGGGGCAGGAGGTCCAGCAGGTTCCTGAGCCGCAGTGGGAAAGGGCTGGGGGAGTGTCCTGTGGTTTGGATGACGTCCGTCCGTCTGTCTGCCTCGCTCCGGGCCTCCATGCCACTGGATTAATAGCTACACCTCTCCAAGTGCATTGAGTCAAGCACAGCTGTCATCTCCAGCAGCCACTGGGCACTGTCAGTGGAATTGGATTTCAGTGCTCATTAATCCCTGGCCAGATTTGCCTCCCTCCTTCAGCAGGTTTTTCCAGGAGCCTCCTCCAAGTATAATCTTGTCACTGGGTCTGCAGTGGTTTGGCAACAGCTTATAACCTCCTTGTTCCCCAGCCTCCCTGCCCTTGCCCAGTCTTTGCCCTTTCGTTTGTTGGAGCTGCCCTGTGTCCTTTATTTTTGTCCTTCTCTGGTTTTCCTTCGTTTTCATGTTACCAGGCACACTGGAAGGGAAATTGGCTTCTTTCCCATTTCTGATCCTGCTGTGCAGAAATGGGGTATGAGCGCATTGCTCATAGGATCGCTGCTCAGAGGATGCAGAGATCCAAAATACAACCCAGAAACTCTTGAGTGCATCTCCTGGCGTGTGTAGGGCTACAGCCTGCGGCACACAGCTTCCCCTCTGCTCAAAGCCCTGATGCAAGAGCTTTGGAGGTGTCGGCTCTGCCGGCTGGCCGTGCCGGGTCTTGTTCAGCTGTGGAGAAACCCTGTGCTGCAGAGTGATGTCCAGATTCCTGAGGTGGAGGAAAAATTCCTTTATCCCTTTGGCTGAGGGAATATTTTGGCTGGATCTTATTTTGGATGAAGCCATGGGCTGGAACTGAGTGTAAAGCTGGGTTCATGTAACTGCGGGCAAACAGCGTCTTGATCTCCATGGCACAGGATGCTTCTTTCAGATAAAGCATCCTTCTCCAGCATTGCTGTATTTGTTGACCAGAGATGACAATCAAGGAAGAGGATTAGAAAACCAGGTGTTGAAATGAAGAGTGCAACAAAAAGGATTAGCTGGCATTGCAGCTGAGGAGAGACGGAGTGAAAGCAAGTATTTCTAATGAGTCAAATGCCCTTCCCTCACCCTAGACTAAAAGCAAGGTAGCTTGGCAAATCTCACAGCAAAATATAGGGATGGGGCACCCCAAACTCAAACAGATAATTTATTTTCTGGTTTAGGTCAATGGTATTTTTGCTTTGGCCCTTCTCTTTCCAAAGAATTAATCTCAGGAGAAGTCCAAGCACTTTGTGCTCCAAATGTCCGGCTCAGTTAAGTCTGGTCTTAGCCCAAATTTGCAAATAGTTTCCATCTCCCTGGAACTGCTGTTTGCAGTCAATGGTGTTTTCACTCCACTTACACAGTCCTCAAACTGGTTAAAGGAAGAAACTCCCCCCTCTTGCCTGATGCTGTTCCACTGTGCATCCATACTCCCTGGAAAAGTTTAAGTCAAGAGTGAACATTTTTCAGCAAGCCTTGCCTAGTTTAAACAATGAATTCTGGGAAGTGCCATGGCATATGTTCTGCAGAAAATCAGAGTAAATGACCACAATGATTCCCTCTGGCTTCATGCTCTGTGAAGCTATTGTTTGCGATGTGTTGCAGGGGTGTTTAGCTTGGCCCAGTGTGTCATCCTCTCTCCGGTCTTTGAATAGACTCTGCTGGAGAAAATGACTGGAAGAGGTCTGTTCTGTATTTGCTCTTGGCATTAATTTTTTTGTTTGTTTGTTTATTTCTTTGGGATTATTTTAAGGACCTCAAGGTCCCCACAGCTAGAGAAGCAGGCCCAACACGTGTTGCACGGCTGTTCCCCCACCAACAGCTGAGAGCCACAGCTCTGATGGCGCAGAAATGGAGAAGTCCACATCCGCCTTTCTCCTGCTGCCTATAGGATGAAGGTAGCTTACCTCTCTCCCCTTGGAGATGTGCTCCCTTCTGCTTTGAGGGAGTGAGGGCATGACTGCAGTTGCATTTCCATTGGAGGAAGCATCAGCTGACGCTCACTACATCCCTGGCCTGGTGTTGCTGCCTCCGACTTGCTCTGCTGCCATGACCTGGGTGCTCCAGGATGTGTCCCGGAGCCAAAGGCTGGAAACCCTCCTGGAGCCAGGGATGAGGTGTCTTGAGAGCCCGGCAGTGTGCTGTGGTATGGCCCCTCTGCCCTTGCGGACTGTCCCCCCAGCTCACCTCTGGCTTCTGCCCACCATGCTCCTGTACTTGTCTCTGCTTCCAGCTCCCCTTTGCTCAGGAAGCTGATTTGAGGAAAGAGCCTCAGACTGTTCCACCAGCCTCCCCCATCAGGATGGACTCCCGCCTGTGTCCTGAGGTATGCAAGGGTCCCCCCATCCTGTCCCCAGGCAGGACCAGCTCCTCCCAGTTGATTCCCAACAGTTATTTGTCTGACACTCCCGCAAGATCCCAGCGCTGGGGAGTCTGGCACTGCCCCAGGCAATCTGCTCCAGCGATTTGCTATCCTTAGAAAGGCTTTTGTAAACACCAATCTGGATCCTTTTTGCTGCAATTTAAGACTATTGTCATTTGTCGCATCGACAACAGACACAGCTTGTTTGTTTTAATGTCTGAAGTGCTGTGAGAAACCTCAGGTCTGAACAATATCTGGTTCTACCCAGACCCCCATCGGCACTCATGGGATGTCACCTCCTTAGAAGCTCCTTCCTCATCCTGCTGCTGTCCCAGAGCAACAGGGGGATTCCTCAGCTCTGCCTTGAGGAAGAGGAAATCTCAGGTCAAACAGCCAAAAAGAAGGTTTTGGATATGTCAGCTCTTTTGTGCAATCCCAAAGAAGCTCAGAGGTTTCCAAACCCCAGATGATGGCAATCCCTTGCACCCACTGGACTTGGCCAAGCTGGAGATGAAGCCCTTGCTCCAGAGGGCAGGAGCTGGTGGTGACAAGGCAGTGCCCCTGTAAACAGCAAAGGGGAAGGAGGGAAGGAAGGAACAGATGAGGAAAAGGAGGAGCAAGACAGAATGACAAGTGAGAAAGTGGATGTGTAAGGAGGAGCTGGGAGGAGTGAAAGAGGAGAGAGAGCTGTAATTAGGGCAGGTTTAGCATGCATGAATTTTGCTGGGTTTGCAGCAGGAGGCTTGCCCAGCAGCTGCAGAAATGATTTATTACACGCTCACTACATTTGCCCTGTAGGAAGGTAAATAAAATGTATACACTGTCCCATTTACTCAGACAATCAAGGGGATATGACCCAATTTCTACTTTACTAAAATGTTTTCCTCCACAGGATTGGACCCCTGGGAGGTGCAGAGCACCACAGTTCTGCACAGGAGCTGCATTTATCTCATGTGTCCTTGTCAGGAGAGATCTTGGAATGCACCGTTAGCACTGCAACCCCCTCGCACCATCCTGCATCTCTGGCGCAGCCCCTCCTGCCTCTGAAGTGCCGGTGACCTGTGACAGGGGGGAGATCACGGGAGGTGCCAGGCTGAGCATGGGGGAAATCCGCTCGCACCATCTGCGTGTCGGATTAGGTGATGCTTTTCCTCTGATGGCGAGATGAGAGAGACAGGAGCTGAGAGCATCATCTGGCTTTCACATCTGCTGGTGCTGCCGGGGCTAGGCACAGCTGGCTGCACCGCAACACACAGGGAATGGGGCTCAGAACCAGCTCCGGAGGAGAAAGCCCTGTGTGTGCAGTGGGACTTTGACGAGGAACTTGCTTCTCTGGGGGAGAGCCAGGGCCCATGTTTGTTCAGTCACTCAGCAGGTCTAGGGGAGATAAGGGGCCCCCTGCACCCTGGGATCTGCCTTGCCCGGCACAATCCGGACTGTGATTACATTTGCTGATACCCCAGATACAGCGTTTGCTGAATGTGCATGTTTTGGCAGCGTGCTTTCTGAGTCCTTCTGAGGTTTTTTCCACCTCTGCTTGTTAAGTCTCCTCCGGCCTCCCCAGCAGGCAGCCCCGGGCAGCCGGGAGGCTGCGGCCGCTGTCTGTAGCTCTCTGCAGCGGCAGGGATTTGTTGCAGATGTCAGGCAGCGAAGGGCCGGGGAAGCGGGATGCGGCCAGCCTTGGGCAATGAAATGGGCATAAAGTGGACATTGAGCTAAAATCCCTGTTTTGAAGATTTAAGTTCAAGGATTTTGCTACATGAAGAAAAAGTCAGTGGGTCATGGGTTTTGCTTAATCCAGATTTCACATGGCTTTAAGCAAATAGTCACAGGAAGCATGTTCTGCTCTGTGTTTGGCTCTATCTGCTGGGTTTATCCTGCTGCCTGCAGGCTGGTGCTCTGAAAAACACAGCCTTGTTGTGTTTGGAGCAGCCTGTGTCTGGAGGAATGAGGAGGAGAGCATCCCCTTGCATGACAGCCATCTATGACAGCCTTCAGCAGCAGGAGCAAGGGCTCAGCCCCTGTGCCTTGAGCTGTTCTCACCAATTCCTTCCCAGGCAAGTCCTTATTGTTCCTGCACATGGGGAGATTCTCATCCCAGCTGAGTGGGGAGCAGGTTCCCACCCCATGATCTCCTCTGGTAGATGGGTGAGGACAGGACACCGTTACTTAGCAACTACCGGAGGATGCGGCTTTGACCCCACTGATACTCAATACCATCCTCCCCAGCCAATTTTCCAGAGGAATGGGTATGGTTCCCATCAGAGCTAGGCTCCCCCCCCCGCCCCGTTTTGTCATTCCTCTGGTCCATTCTTTTGGGCTGCATCAGACCCTCTTTGCTGCCCAGTGAGCTGGTCAGCCCTGAGCTGGGATAAAACCTGGCTCCACTGTCCTGCAGGAGTGCTGCTGGCTGGGATGAGCAGAGGCACACATGCTGGAGCTGCTGCCCCTTCTCTGTCTATTCTCACGCTGAGGGCTCCTTCCGCTGCTCTGCACTCACACTCTTCCCGGAGCCTGTAGACAAAAACCTAATTGCATGACATAAATTATAGCAACTCTCCAAATAAAAGCCCAGGGAAAAAAAAGGCTGTGGCTGGATGGACACTTGAGGGCTATTAGAAGATGCATAAATTCTTTTCCTTTAGTTTTTCATTTTTACATGTCTAATTACAGTGAAAGGAGCTTTTCAAGGGTTGCTCAACTGCCAGGGCACTCAGCAGCCCCTGGCAACTGGAGTGGGAAGAGGCGGCAGGGTCGGAGGGCCTCGTTTACCTTGGATAGAGCCTGGGGCTAAACAAATGCCAAGGACTTGTGAAGGAGACAGGGAGAAACCGCTGCATTCCCCTGAGTCTCCCCCGGGAACCCGCCTTGGTTCCCCAGGGCACCCATCACTCCTTCTATGCCATCGTGGTCCCTCTTTTATTTCTCTGACGCTTCTCAAGCATCTTGCAAACTTTAATTAAACATGCCTCCTAGGGGTATCATTTACCCTCATTTTGAAGATGGACTGGCTGAAGACAAAGAAAATGAGCAGTGTTTCTGAGGACTGGGAATAAAACCTGGGAGGGAGGAGGTGGTATTTTAATGGCATCCCCCCTCATCCCTGTGTTCTGCCCAACAGAGTCTGTGCCACCAGCAGCACCACTGGCACCATCCTTAGCAGCCCCAGCTGCCCTGGGGAGCTCAGAGGGAGTGGGAAGGACCCAGCAGCAGCTGTGGGTCCCCCAGAAAAGGGAATCACAGGCTGGTATGGGGAGAAAAGCCCTTAAACCAAGAGAAATGCAGTAGGGTCAGAGGGCAGGACTGCTCCCAGCTCAGGGCCCCGGTCAAAGCACCCAGTGCATGACGAGCCACTGTGATAATTAGGGGCAATTTATACTTCCAGGTCAGGGGTTCACTCTGGCTTGTCATCGATTTTTAGGTGGGTGATAAACTGCCTGGAAACCAGAGCTGTCGGGATAACATGGGAAACATCCTATTAAAGAGGGAGCTTCTGAAGCAAGTGCTGACACCATCACCCCCTAAAGTCCCCCATGGCCATAGCTTGGGTAGGGGACTCCCAGGGTTTGCTGTACTGAATGCAATGGGCAAATATACCGGTGCTGGTGTGCAAGGCATTGCTTTGTGTCTGGCTCACTGTCCTGCTGTGTCAGCTTTGTGCTGTGCCGATACAAGGTGCAAAGCCCAGCCAAGGCAAGTGTGGGGAGCTGGACCCCCTGCCTTTCCTGCCTGGGAAGGGTTTTGTCCCTTTGGTTTGCAAAGCTCTGCTCACAGAGGCAGATTCTGCTGCTCCTGGAGAGCACAGCATGAGCTTAAATATGTTTGCTCCATCCCCCTTTCTACAAACTGCTCCAGCAGGTAGAACTGTTCCCAGATTTATTCTCCAAGCCAAAAGAAAGCGGCAGCAAGAGGCAGCTAAATGTGTGCAGCAGCTCAAGCTCAGCTTCTCCCCTGCTAAACACACCCAGCCCAGGCATTCTATGGATGCTCTCTGGGCAGATTTGATTGCACTGATACGATCCTACTCCAGATATGCTGCTGTATCTGGAGTCCAGCTCTGCTTCCTGTAATTAAAGGTGTCAAGTTATACCATGGGCTGAATTCAGCAGTAGCAGCTAAGTACATTACATTGCCGAGACCTTGGAGTGTCATGAAATCACAGCCCCTGTAATAGGTGCTCTGAACTTCTGTGGCTGAGAAGTGTCCATTTCTCACAAACAGGTCCAAACCAAATTGAAAGTGACCTGTCTGAGGAGGCTCATGAAGATCAGGGTTAAAATTGCTCTATCTGGGGCTCAGACCCATCTGCGGCCCTTGTTCACTCTGGATATGCCCCATAAATAGCAGACACTCAACCATAAGCCTTGAGCTGCTGCAGCAGCTCCGTTTTCTGCAAGGACAGTAATGGGAATGCTGTTGTCTGCATGTGTGCTGCATCCCAGGGCTGCAAACAGGGGCTGGGCACCATCACAGTCTTCCTGACATCCCTCTGTGTTGCTTTAGGTGATGTCCCCATCTTTCAGAAACAATCCCTTGTCCTGATGGAGGCATAACCAGAAGCATCTGACCTGGCCACTGCTGGCCAGCAGCTGCAGCCAACAGCTCGGTGCAGGGCTGCAGGACATGGGCCTTTCCAACAACAAATAATTCCATTTAAAGAAATGCCCACTTACAAATGGGAAACACAAAATCATCAGATCAATGGTCTGCTGGAGCCGCGAGTGAGGTGCCCAGGGAGCACTGGTGTCTGTGCCTATCAAAAGGCAAGGCTCAGCAGATCCCCCTTGCTACAAGCTCTTGGCTAATCTCTTCTGTGATGGCGTGTTTGTGAGGATGCTCATGTCATTAAATGAAAAAGGGGAAGGGTGGCTGGGTGTGTGATGGAAAAGTGACTCTGCACAGCAGAAAGCCACCTCCAAGCCCAGGCACAGCTTGCTCCTTGCTCAACGAAGCCCCTCTCGGCAGCAGTGGCTGGGTGGTCTGCCTCTTAATTACAGGGTTAGTGCCATGTTACTATCAGGAGAAGTTTCTTAACCTGATAATGAGTAGGAAGCAGCTGTAGCTTGGAAAATGTAATAATTGCAGAGTGGAGCAATGTAATTATAAGGTGTGTATCAACTGCTTCCATGTTTACTTAGAGAAGACTAAATCCCCTCAAAAGCAGCAGCCATGGCAGCAGCCGGCTCTGTTTCTTGCAGGGGAGGTGTAACTGCATAGGAAAGGGGGAAGCAGAGACAAGTCCTGACCTGCTTCTCTCTGCTGCTGACATGCTGGGGCTTGAGCCGAGGCTACAGCAGGCTCTGAGCCTAGCAGCACTCAGCACGTGCCACTCGGTTAGCATTGCTCCGGCTACTTGGTGGGGCATCACCAGTCTCGGCAGGCAGTGGACACATGAACCATACCTGGCGACCCTCCTCCCTTCCAGGGTTGCTGCCATTCCCTCAGGAGCTCCTTGGGAAAGACCAGTAGCATCACAACTGAGCCTTTTATTTTCTTTTCCTGATGCATTATCTGTCTCAGATCTAAGTGTGCCCTGAGCACCTCCCTGCAACCCCAGAGCTTCCCCCTTCAGTTCCTTCCCCACTTACCTGCACACAAGGCAGTTTTTACTCTGTGGTCTCCACACAAGAGCAAATTTCTATTAGGTGAAAAAATTGCTTCCCTTTCATGCCCTGAAGGTGAAATAACCAGACGAGTGGATGTGCACATGCTGTACAGAGAAAGCAGTGCTATGCTGAGTCTTTCTCCAATGAGCACAGGTCATTACTCCTCTTTTGTCATCACTGGTGCAGACAGTGGTGAAGGTGTGCCCTGTCACAAGTGTGCAATACATCCCTCACCGCAAGCAGGAACTTAGTGAAGGCATGAAGACACAAAGGCACATGGACGCGGCCAGACCATCACTCCCTCCTGCCACACTGGCTGCCAGGCAATGCCTCTTCATCTGCCATAGGATCTGAAGGTATGATTTCTGTCAAGCAGTCGCTAAATCAGAATAAACCTCACTCCTGAGCAGGTCTCCCTATCTCAGCAAAAGCAGATCCTGCAGCTCAGAGGCTGCTCCCTGTGCTGCATGGACGCAGCGGGCTCCCTGGCATCCTGGATGGGACAAGTCCCACCTCTCAGCACACTCCTGTGCTCACGTGTCGGCATGCGTGTGTTCATTCTCCCTTATTCTCATTGTTGCTTTTCCCCTGAAAAATGCAGATTTGGCTCAAACAAAACATTTGTTGCGATTTTGCTGGGTGTGCTCATTTATATGTATTTTGCTGGTGCTCAATTATCCTCCTCTTTAAAAAAATAATAAAAAAAAAAAGATAAAATATGCCAATATGGAAAATAAAAGTGGGTCAAGTTTCAAATGAATCGCAGTAATACCAACTGAAGCACAGTCAAACCATTTCATCAGTCCTTTACAATGCTCTCCTTGAGATCCCAGCACAAAGGCACAGCCTCTCTCGAAAGGCATTGCTGGGCTTCATTGCCTGCACAACCTTTGCAAATGTCTTCCTTTGATCTTTAATAATTACCCTGTGCTAATGCGTCTGGGATGTGATGAATGAGATGGTGAGGAGCAGGGAAGGGTGAGAAGAACCCTTACCTTCCCCTTGTCAAGGTCCTTTTCCTGGGGCCTGTGATCTGCTCCTGCTACTGCCCCAGTCATTAGCCAGGCTGGAAAACGGCTCATGTGTCACTTCAGGAGATGGACTGAGATCTGTGATGCCTTGAGAGACAATCTGCCCTCCGTGAGCTAATAAATGAGAGGAAATTCTTCATGGCCTGGCATGCTTCCCAAATGCTCCCCTTTTTTGCCAGGGACAGGAGGGGACATCGTGCTTTCTCCATGGGGTTGGCAAGAGGAGTTGGCAGATGTCTGGCTGGTCATCGTACTCTATCCCACACCCTCTATGAAAGCTGGAGAAGGTGCCAGGCACATCCCAGTCCTTGGCAACATCTCCTGCCGGCACTGCTGGAGAGACAGCCATAGCCTGCCTGGGCTGGTGGTCTGCATTACCAGGGCATTGCTCTGCTCTTTATGTCCCTTTCCCCCAGGGGACAAGCCTGACAGTGCTACTTTTGATCGTGGCGCCTGTGCACCATGAGGATGTATGCACAGAGTGCTTCGGGAGAGCTCACGCAGTAGAAAACTGATGGCAGTTAAATTTCATCATACTGTCCCTATGGCTCCACTCTGAAAACTCCAGAGAGCGTGGACCCCATGTCTCCTTCATGTGCTCTCTCATGCTGATATAAATGCACCACGCTCCTGACAAAGTCCCCATCTGAAACCTTTGCCCTGTGGCAGATGACACCAGTGTTCTTGGTGAGCAGCTCTGAGCCAGCACAGGTATTAAGGGGATGAGAGTTTCTTCAGTGCTGAGTGGCATCCTTATGCAGTCACCAAGCAGCTCTGAGGGTGCAGGTCCTGCTAATCGGATCTAGCACATCTGCAAAGGCCCTTAGCTTGTGCAAAGTGAGGTCTTCCTCAGCCTGGCTTCTGCTGAACAGCATCCTCATTTTCCGGGCTCTTTAGTCAAGCTCAGGCCCTGCACGCTGGAAATCCGCAATGGAGATTAAAGCTGTGTTTGCAGACGGTTGGTACTGCTAAATCAAAGCAAGTGGATTAGCCAAACCATTTGGCTTCTCAGTTCTGCTTTTCTGCCATGACAGCAACACATCGTCCGACAACTCCGCTAATCCAAAAGCCAACCAACCCTTTTCCTTGGGAAATCCACCTCCTTCACGAGGATGTGCAGGAAGCCAGGTATGGAATACTCGCTTCATGGATGGCTCTGGGAGCAAGCACTGGCAAGCTCAATGTGGCAAGCAAGGCATTCTTCCCAGCAGAAATCCCTGGATATTCCCCCTTCCTGGTGCCGTGCACCATGGAGATCAGTCCTGGATACATCTCCCAGCTCCTCACTTGTCCTGCTCCATACTGTAAGCACCAGTTTCAAGTAAAGAAAAGCAATAGGCAATTACTCAAGGTTTACACGGTGCTCTCTTTCCTGTTACTTTATTAAAGCAATGCCTACAGAGGCAGTTGCTTTGTAACCACCTGATTTTTACATGTAGCCGAGGGAGTATGAGCAGCAAGTCCTTTCCTTATGACGGCTCGCTGTTTCCCTTCACATGGCTGTTTTTCAAGGCTTAAAGCAGTGCTCACCACATTGTCTCCCTCCAAGGCAAACTATTGTGGGCTGCATTTTCCTTCCAGCTGTTCTGGCTTGTAGAAATTTCAATGGAAAAACAGTAATGCGGTTTCTGAAGGAAACAAGCTGCGAGGACAGCATATTTGTTTTTCTCATACTGAAACCAACAACAACAAAACTGGTGACGCTATTTCAGTGACAAAGACCTGACCGGTTGTGCTGCTTTCTGAGGGGGAGAGGGCATCAGTATGTGCCTTTTACCAAGCCAGTCAAAATCCACTCAAGTTTAGTCAGCCTGTGAAATCTGAGATTGCTTTACAAGGGTTGGAGAATAGATTTTCTCTTGATGCTGTCTGGGTTGGGGAAATGCTTCCCAGGCTCTGTGTTTCTTTGTGCCAGTGAAGACACATCTGAAGGCAGAGAGAGGCTCCAGTGGAGGCTGAGCAAGGGGAGAAGTGACAGTGATCCTGCCATGGGAAAGGTGTAAGAGTGAACCACGAGAAGAGGCACCAGAGATTTCACAAACACCCTCTGTGCTGTTTTTCCCATGTCTGAAAGCATGATTTTACCACGTTAACCTCCGTTTAGCAGAAGAGCGCTCTGAATGTAATGGACATGGGTTTTGCAGCCTCGTCTGATAAGGGAATTTGTCTTCATCACAGCCTTGGCAGGGGCTGCTTCCAGAGAGCAGCGACTCTCAAACACAGCTAATTGCTCCCAATGGGTGCTGCAAGAGGGGCACCTTGAGCCCCTACAGCCACCCTGTGGTTGTGGAAATGCCTGATTCTTCACCTGTAAGAAGGTCCAGGTGAGCTCCCTTGTTATGAGCCTCGATTCCTTCCAGTGCTAGGACTCAAACTGCACCACAGAGCTACAAAAAGACAGAAACTGAGGCAAATTAAATAACTGGGCTGCAGCCATGTGGCATATCTGAAATATGGAATCCCTGATCTGCGACATGGATCAATACAGCTCCTAACTCCCCAGTGCTTACTTTGACCTCCCCCCTCCATTGCTGAAACCCTCAGAGAGGTTTCATATCATTGTCTGCTGAAGAATGACAGGCTAAGTCTCAACCAGCCACTTTGCTGATCTTCCAAGGCCCATGAAAGCACTGGTAAACCTTTCAATAGAGGGCATTTTTAAGAGAAATGACTCTATCACTTTGGATTCAAGCCAGCCGAGCAGCTACCTCCAGTCCTTTACCATGGGCAAAGCTTCTTCATCTGCTATTGCTTATGAAAATGTTCTTGCATTTGGCTTCTCTGTTTTCTTACTGGCAAGGATGCTCTTGTTCCCTGGAGGTAACAGCAATCAGCCTCCAGTACCTTCCACCTCCGGGAACCACTTGCTGGATATCAATATGTATCTCAATATAATAGTGCATGTTTGCGTGTGTGTGTATATTTTTATGTATATATGTAGAATCAATAAAAATTAACATTTAAGGAGCTGTAATACAATCTGTGTCATTGTCGGGAAATGCAGCAAGTGTTAAAAGCTTAATGGACAGTGGAGGAACTGATTTAAGTGAGTTGTTTGCAGACTTCAGCATGCAGGACAAGAGGGAAATCAAGGAGAGAGAGGACAGGAATTTAAGGCATTTGGAGATGCTGCCTCTGGAGTTGGTAATGAGTAAGAGTGAACAGACTGAAGCCCTGGGCTGCCTCCAGAATGTGGCCCTGGCACGTGCTCTGGCACCTGCTTTAATTTTGTGCGGTTGTTACCTGTTCCAACCTTGAATAAAGCAACGATTCCAATGGGAATGTTGAATTAAATCAGCTGCTCAGCTCCCCAGGATAGGTGCTTGCCTCCTTCTGTTTTTCTTACCCTGGAGATCTTAACAAGTGCAATTTAAACCTCTGCTGCAGATCTGGGGAGTGAAGAGGGTTCCCTGGAGAGGAGGGAGCTGGAGCTGAAGGATGCCAGACAGGGATGATAAGGAGATGTGTATGCGCTGGGGCTGAGCACACTGCTGTCTGGCACGATGAGGCTTTTGCAGCATCTCAGTGACTCTGCTGCAGCCACACACGCTCCTTATTTTGGTCCCAAGGTCCAGCAAGGAAGCACAGGAGGCTCATGTCCTTTTAGGAGGCAGGGAGGAACCCAGGGGTGGGTGCTCATGGACCAGCAAGAGGACAGGACCTCCATGGCTCCCACATGTCATGGGAGGCCAGTGGCACCTGAGAAGACGGTGCCAAGGGATCAGGCTGTGGGGAGGGAGGGATGGTGGAAACTCAGCTGCTGAAGCCTTTTACACTGCTCTGCCCCAAATCCCAACAAAGAGGAACCTGCAGAGAGCTGTGCACCCATCTCCTCGGCCTCTGGAGGCTTCCAGCCACAGCGCAGGAGCCGAGGGTTGCTGTGAGACTAGAGACATGGCCATGTCGCTGCAGGTGCTTGTGACATTGCTGTGGGGCTCCATGAAGATGCAGTTGTATTAATGTGGTTGTTTCACATCTCTGTTTATTGTCAGAACAGAAGAGAGATGGCAGCAAGCTTGATTTGCTTGATTTTTCTGATGATGATCTATTTAGAGAGCAATGGCTCGTCCAATCCAGTCCTTTGGGAGAGCCCTGGGAGCCATTGCTCAGCCACAAATACTATTGAGACTTTCAATTTTGACACTAGGTTACATCCATCATAGTCTTCCTTGCCTTGCCACTGCCCTTCTTTCTCCCCATGCCCCCCAGACTGTGCAAACTCGACTGAGACCCAAATGGTCCCTTTCACCTGTTGTTTGACATGGTCCAGAGAGCATCCTCCCTACACTGGAAGGGTTAAAGCCTGCCTCCCCCGGAGGCTACGCTTCACTTGATAATATCATCAGCTTGTGACAGTATTAATGTGGGGATCAGGTGTGCGAGGCGGCCTGCATTACCCTGGAGAGAGATGAGTTGTGTCCGGAAGAGCCAGAACTGCATACGTGGCATAATTGCGCCACGGCTTGATGATGCCTTCCTGACCCCTTCCCTCTTAATAAACCATTAGCTGCCCCTCCAACGATGAACATCCTCTTGCCTCTTGTTGCATGAACCTCCCCTGCTCCTCCATGGCCACATCCAACCATGTCTGCCTGCCTTCTTGATGCTCCCTCCGGCAGGCTGAGCTGCTACTCCTTCCATCCTGGGAAAAACAGCATCTCCTGCTCTGCTGTATTGGTGCTAAGCCAGTGCCACCCTTCTGCACAGTGCACCCCAGCTGCACGGCTCAGCCCTCCTGTGCTATGTCCCTGCCACCCTTCTGCCTATTAAACGCACTGGGAAATTTTTCAATATATATTCAAATCACTGCGGCTCTCTAGGAGCTGAAGGTTGCCATCCACTGCTTAATCTTCCCAGTCACACCAGTGCTTCCAGCGAGGAAGGCGAGTGCTGGGCCAGGAGAACCTGCTGCTGGGACCTGCTGGTCTCCCCAGTGCTGAATGCTGAGGGAAGGCAGCATGCGCCTCTTCCGTCCAGCCCTGCTTGTCCAGGGGGCAGGTGCATATTGAGGATGGTGAGCTGAAAGACGAATATGAAGGGTGGTGACTCCTGGCACTCCTCTGGGAGCTGAACAAGGCTGGGAGTTCACAGAGGCAGAAAGCAGGACCCATTCACCCCTGTGGCCCAGCCATGCAGCAGTGAGGCAGCAGTTCTGCCCTTCTCTTACCTAGGATTCCCAGAACCACTTAAAAGTACCATGTACACTGCATGAGAGACAGCACCAGTGCTGCCCAAGGGCCCAAGCACCTAGGGACAGGCACCACCACCAGCCTTCTGCAGAGACCTGCCAGCATCACTCCTTAAGTCAGAGACCAGGGAAAGAGCAGCAGCAGCAGAAGTAGTTTCCCAGTTGAAACTGGGGCAGGATCAGGCACATTAGAAACCCTGAGCCTGCCCTGAGAAACCTGCAGAGGCATCGAGGATGGGGAGAGGCAGAGTGGGGCAGCGGAGACGCAGGAACGACTGTTTCTGCAAAGTCTTGCTTTTAAATAAGCAAGCAGCAGGCAAACAGGGATGAGTTTGGAGGGCACCTCTTTCAGATGCATTTGCTGTGAGTGCTTGACTACACAAACCAGATCAGCACAAGGAGTTAGTCCCTATCTTCCTTGTTCTGCATTTTGCCAGTAAACGTATCTGTGATCCCTGGGCTGGGGAGCATCCTTCAGCGAGCATCTGGCCAACTTCTACAGCAGAAACTTATCTTCTCCGGTTGTTACTGGTTATTTGTATTCCACTGGTGCCAGAAGTTGTTTGCTGCAGGGCATGGAGAGATACCTCCCTCTCCTCAAACTGGAGTTATCGAAGGAAAAATAAGCTTTTCCACACAGCGCCGTGCCTCATGATTTAAGCGGCGCAGTGAGTGCCTGCTATGGCCTCACGACACCTCCTGCTCTCTCCAGCTGCTGGCTGTGCCACGTGCATCCCTTACGAGCTGCCAGTAGTTAGGATACTGCGGCATTCCCTCCTCTTCCTCCACTGTGCATCATTAGGATCTTACCCACTGACTTTCTCCTCCTTATCTGGGTATCCCATTGCTCAGGTCCTGTTTCATATCTTCTCATAGTCACCACTCATTGACTTGATTCTGTCATCTATCCTTGGGTTTGGGCAATGTTTTCCTGGTCCAGGGGTCTTGAGAAGCTTGTCTTGATGTGCAGTAGCCCCGATGTCCCCCTTCTCTCAGAGCAGATGAGGACACTGCAACATAGGGTTAGAAAATAAGAGTGGAGGGGAAGGAACTGAGCTTACAAGCCTGGGAAGTGCTTCCCACTCAAGCCAGGCTGCCGTGCCAGCCAAACTCCTGTTATTGCATCTTCATGGCTCCTTTTACCCTGCCAGTTAATATAGATGTGTCCCAGTGTGGGCATTTTTGCTCAGAGCAGGACAGCTGGACTTGAATGGAGAGAGTGGTGTGTCTGTTGGGACTCCTTTCTTTACTCTGCTGCTGCTCCCAGGATGTGCTCTTTGCACAAGCATGTCTTATTTTTATCACCCTTTCACCCCCATTTTTCCCCTTCATGATTTGGTTGCAAATCACTTCAGAAAACTCCAAGTCAGCTCCTATTTTTTAGCTAAAGTTTCTGCTTTTTCACCCAGAGCTGCAGCAGAAGGGCAGAGCTTTGCTGAAACCTTCAGCATCCCAAAGAGCCTCGAGAAGCAATTAAACCTCAGCACTGCCTTAGTGAGGTGCAGGCCTTGCCCACATCCCTGCCTGCCTCCTCCCTCACTGCCCTGGTTCCCACACTCCCCAACACCTCAGCATCCTTCAGGGCTCCAAGTTTGGGTTTGTCCCTAACTCCCAGCTTTGGGGCTCTCCGACAGCTGTGATGTATCAGTGACAGGCTCCCTTTGTCTCCCTGCTCTTGCACAACAATAGATACTCCTGTCTGTTTATACAAGTTTGAATTTGTCCCTGTGAATACAGTGCTGAAGAAACAGTAGGCTATAGATTGCATACTGACAGCTGAAAGATTAAGGGACTCCATTAACTAAACCAACTGCCTGGAAATCTTATGCAGAACATATACCTGAAAGCTATTATTGCTGTTCTGTCATACGGGTTTATCTCTTTATTTAGGATCCTTTTTGTTCGGTTGAGGGCTTGGTGTTTTGTTGGTTGGTTGGCTGGTTTTTTCTCTCTAATAATGTAAACTTGTTCTGGAGTAACAGAGGAGCCCTTGATTAAGTATCTAAGTATTTTCTGCTGAAGAATTTATGAACTCCGAGCCAACACTGTCCTTGCCAGATCCCATGGAGCGTAAGGGGAGGGGGCACTTGCCCGTCTCTGGGTTTGTGCTGTGAATGGCCTTGGATCAGGTTTCCTTGCAATGAACTGTTTGCATTGCTCTCATGGGCGACTCTGTCTCACTTAAATATCTGGCTGCACTTAACCTTTTTTCACCTGAGTTCTCTCCATCACTCCTGTGCTCTCTGCCCTTACCTCTGCGCCAGCTCCCCGCTTTACAGCAGCAGCCCACCCTCAAGGTTACAAGAGCGGGCAGTCACTCTGCTCTCCAGAGCCGTGCTGGGGCCTGGCTGTGATACTGTTGAAGTTTTTTTTCCTATTCTGGTCTATTCATTTCTCTGCACAATGCTTGTCACCATAGTATCTGCTCAAGCTCCTTGTTCTCCACCGAGCGCCACACCGGCTCCTCTCTGGTTGTCCTCCCCTCCGCTCCCCGCGTCTGCAGGGGGCTTAAAGGGCAGGGGGGATGTCTTTATGCACCTTGCTGTGTGCTGGCATGAAAGAAGGCAAAAGCGGAGACATGTGGCTCTTATAGAGTAAAAGTCTTTGAGTCTGAAGAGGACTGCTCTCTTGTTAACACAGACATGCCCACGGTCTCTTCTGGCAGCAGGTCCAGCACGATAGGTCCAACTGGAGGAGGCTGCAAAAATCACTGACCTGCCTTTGGAAGCTGTTTTCTTGGGAAAACACCCACGGGTCCAACCCTCACTCATCCCTTTTCGTCATCCCTGCTTTCCTGCTTCTCCCTCTGCTGAGCCTTTCCAGTAGCTCTTCAGTGGACCTTGATTTCAGTTTGCAGTTATTCAAGTGGTCTATACACCTGTATGCTCAGGCTGTGCTATGCTAGGTTTGAGCATATGATTCCTTCCGCTGTCGTTATGAATGGTTTTATCCTTTGTTTGAAATCTCAGAGTGGGGCAGTGCAGGAAAGCAAGGTGAATGTCACGGCTAGTGAAAATGCAATCTACACTCATGTGAAATGTGGAAATGTGAAACATTTCCACGACCGAGGCTGCCCAGCAGCAGTTTTCTGCAGCACTCAGCTCTGCATGGGGCGGGAGGTGAATGTCCCCTCTGCCAGAGCCCCCTTTCTTGGGTGATGTGTGAGTGATTAATGCTGTCCCAAATGAAGAATAAAGTTTCAGTCACTGCTATTGTCAGGGGAACAGGAGCGGTTCCCATCCGGCTGTACAGATAGTAACCATGGCATCTGCTGCTCCGCAAATACAGCCCGGCTAGTGATGGTTGGATGAACAGGATGGGGGGTAAATCACATTCAGGCCCATCTCTGCACTGAGGATGTTACTGTGTTATTGAAACTTGAGGGATTTGGAAAGAGGTCTTTAAAAGTTAGCGCAGCTGCTTTGTTGCAAACTCACCCGAGTCAGGGTATTTTCATTTCTGTCTTCCTCTAATAAATACTCTCAGGATTTTCCCACCTTCTGAACTAATCACTTCACTTGTAACATGTCAGTGGAACAAAACCAGCTGCTTGTGAGCAACAGAAGAACCAAGACTAAAAAGAAAGATATTGAGGTCTATGGAAATGACATTTTTTGTCTGAATCAAGCAACACCAGCAGAGCCTCGATGGGCATCCATGGACGCAACATCAGTGGCTTCTGCTTGGAAGTTGTCTATGCACCTTTTAGCAAAGGAGGGGTGTGTTT
Source organism: Psittacus erithacus (assembly GCA_009867235.2). Lineage (NCBI taxonomy): Eukaryota > Metazoa > Chordata > Aves > Psittaciformes > Psittacidae > Psittacus > Psittacus erithacus. Next base: position 14,650 of record WYDI02162962.1, on the reverse strand, counting down.
GAAGGCACAGGTGTTGTTTGAAGTTTGTTGGTGAGCTCCAGGAGCAGCTCAGCCTCACAGTTAGGCTCTCCAGCACAGTGAAGAAACTGTGGTGGTCCCTCAAGACCAGCCAGTGGCTGCCCTGAGCCATGTCTCTCCCTGGCTGGCATTTGCCACCAGAGAGAAGAAAGGAAGGACTGGAGATGGAGAAATGAGCATGGCACTGTTGGAGGACTCACCGAGCCCATGTAAATCAGCTGGTAGTTGTGCTGGAGAAGGCTCTGTGTGGCTCAGGCTCATTTGGGCTGTGCTGGGGGGAGATGGCAGAGGTCGGGAGAGCCGGTGTTGCCAGGCAACACTCCCCGTATATTAGGAAGATAAATCCTGTAATAATGGAAAGAATGGATACTTTCTGCGCCTGTTGTTTATTTCTTTCTTCCTCTGTGGTTCTGCCTGCTTGGATCCCAGCTGCGGCATCAGGGAGCAAAATGACCTTTCAATGCCCCAAAGGGCGAAGTGATTTTATCCTTGCTGATGAAAATGGTGTGATTCGGTGTGATACAGGGCCTTTTGGATATGGTGGGTCGAGGGCTGTGTCACTGTGGGTACATCCCTGGACAGGAGCAGGAGGGCTGGCAGATACCTGCTTGTCTGTTTTCTTGGAGGAAAAAGAACTGTGGAAAAGGCAAATTCCTTATCTCTGGACACATCCCACTCATGTACCACTTCCCTTTTGCAAACATGTGTGTGTTTGCTCTTTACCTATCTCAAAGAAAGCATGCTTCAGTGCATCTACTGATGCGGCTGCTGAAGCTGGTGCTTGGCTGAGGTTCCTCCAGCAGCCAACCCGCAGCACCAGGTGACTGCTCTGATCAGTTGTGACTCCAGCTAACACACAGCTTGAATACTGAGCACCCTCTGTGAGCTGTTTGCAATCAAGCCAGAGAAACATAAAAAAAAATGTCTCCCTCCCCAAGACATTTAAATACTCCCAAACAACAAGAAAAACTGGAGGAAATTGCAATGATTAAAGCGAACAGAATCGCAGGCTTAATTTGTCACATATATCATTTGCTCCAACTCGTTCAGCAGGCTCTGCTATTTTCCATTAGTGCACTTCAGGGTTGCAACTGAGATGAGAAGGAGAAGTGACAAAGTATGACGAGACTCCAGCTTGCTGAGCGTTTGCTGAGTGTGCAGTCTGCCATAGCTAACGCCTTTGGACACACTAGCAGCCATACACCCCGGCCTCAAGCTCACAGCCCTACTTAGCCCTTGGTGCCCCAGGGCTGCGTCCTGCTCTTGCTGGGAGGAGATGGTGAGGAAACCCCTAATGGCTGGTGGCTTCTCTTGTCCCATCGCTACTATTCCTCTCCCCAGCCCATCCAGCAGAGGAATCAGTGCAACACTGGTGGGTTGCCGTCATCGGATGCTGATGGTGCCACTTAGCCTATAGCCCAGGCGCTTCGTCGTTTCTGTATGCAATTAGCTTACAGCAGCATGGTAAATATTTCATACCGTACAGCAAAGGTTGTTTAATTTTTTATTATTTTAAAGCTGCTCATGAATGTTTTACAGAGATTATCTCCTCTGGTGGAGGGTGGAATGGGAAAGTGAAAGGAAAGTTTTCTGCAGTTTCAGGTTTGGGGACTGTACTTCAGTTGCCCAGCACCCATGATAGCTGTTAATTTAGCCTGCTAATAAGAACAACTGAAGTAGGATGTTGAGCAAAGCATATTTACTAAATATGTTGTTGTCTGCATATGCCCCTACAATCCTGTTTATTACAAAAGTAATTAAATTGTCCTTTATTCCATGGACTCAGCTACACTGACTCAAAAGACGATGATCCTCCATGTGCATGTCATGGCACCTTCTGCTTTTGGGTACTCATTTGAAGTTTCACCATTGCTGGGGTCTGCACAAAAAAAAAAAGAAGAAAAAAAGAAACGTAGCAAAAAGCTTTTGAGTAAAGAGCCATGGCTTCTGCTTGTTGTGGGATGGTCTTCATGGAATGTCATTTATGGCAACTGCTCCTGGCCAAGTCCAGGAGTGACCCCTCAGAGCATCTGTTCTGCCACTGACTTTGAGAGATGATGGGTCTCTCTTTCTGACATCTAAGGTTAGACAGCTATTGTAAAGTTAAGTGAGATGAGTTTCTTTCCTGCTTTCATGACACAAAACGACATCAAATTTCATTTCATGTGAAATGAATGTCCAGATACAAACAGAGACAAAAAGAAAGTGGCTTCTTTTATGCTTGTCCTGGTACAGAGCTTCCAAAAAAGTCTTTTGGGGGCTGGCTAATTCCATATCTTTTTCCCTCAGGTATTGCATTAGTGATCTTCCTGAAAACATCTCTGGAATGACCACCTCACTTCTCCATTTCTCTTTCTATGGGAAAAGAAAGCAAAGAGCATCTTTGTTTGTGACATTTACCACCCTGGCTTTTAATTGTGCATGCCTTGGCATTCCCCTTTGACTCTGATAGTTGCCTGCCTGCCTGCAGAGCAAACTGAGGGCAAAGTTGGTTGTATGAACCCAAATTAAGTCTTCAGGAAAGGACTTGGGACTTTAATCGCAGACGGTAACTCAACCATGCAGGATATACTCACACAGCAGTGTCACTTAGATGTCTGCTCCCTCACTCTCCCTCCTGCCCACATCCCTTGGCAGTTTAATGGAAATAGATTTCCCAAAGCCTTAATCATCTGTGAGCTAGAGCAGCTCCTTCTGCTTGTGTTTTGCTGAACTGTTATTTGCTGCGCAGCCAGGCTTGAATGCACAGCATCATGGCAGGTAGCTGGTTTTTTGGAAGACTTTCCTGGAGAAAAAAACAACCTCCTTTCCACTCTGCCTTCTCCACCACTCACCGCAGCTCTGCAAAGAGGAAGGATGCTGAGGGCTTCCTTCAAAACCCCTGGCCTTTCTCTGTGGCTCCCTCTCCTTGAATCACACAGCCAGACTGAAAAGGCATCTCATTTGAGTGGTCTCAGCTGCACACATTTGAAAATCCTTTTCCTCTAAAAAAGTGAGGAATGCACACGGTAAAGGGCACAAAAAGGAAGGAACATGCGTGATTGACGTTTATTATAATAAATTTCATAAATAATCTGAAATCAGTTTGAGTAATATCAGGAAATTCCCAGTTGGGATTAAAAGTACAACCTGCCATTTTGTACAACCCATTTAAGGGACCCAGGGTATGACGTCCATTTTTGTTGCTGCCTAGGAATAGGGGATTTAGAGTGACCTCTTCTACAACTGCTTGAAGGGGGCACCATGCACGATTCTGGAGAGGCATGTGTGGATGAAGATCCAAACACTGGTTTTGTTATAGCTCTAGTGGTCTTTCTTTTATAAGATGTTTTATTTCCTCCCCTTTTCTGACCCTCTCTTGTAGGTCTAGAAGGACCTGTTCCTCTTGCAGGTGCCACTCTTATGCTCCCAATAATAAAAGACAATTACTGGGACTGCCCAGCTGGGAAAGTGCCTGGGATCTGCTTATCAGAGGCAGATCTTGTTGTTTCTTGTTCACAGTCACTTGTTTCAGATCTGCCCGAGAGGATTCCCAGTATTTCAGCTCACACAGTGATGATCCTCATGTCTGCTGCAAGTGCACAGGGCAGCATCTGTCCCACAGGCAGTGTGCTGTGCTGTGGCAGTGTTCAGCCAGGCTTGGTGGTGGTTTTCCCATCAAAGTCCAGTCCTCTGGACACCCAGCGGTAACCAGGTTACTGGTTTTAGTCTGGCTGCTGTACAAACCAGCAATGCAGATCTGCTGTTGCCATGTGCTTGGTGCAAGCCACGGTTTTAGCACAGAACTGTGAGCAAAATCCTCATGGAATGTTATCAAGTAAATGCTGCAGCTGTGATGAACTTCCATGACCTTCCCTGGGGCTCTTAGAAGCAGCTTTTGGTGGTCCTGTAACAGAAGGACTTTGGAGAGAGTTTTGTGGTGGCCTCTCCCTGAGCGCTTCCATCTCACATGGGATGAAGGTAACAGTCAGAGGGATCACCTTCCCCTCCTCCACCCCAGCCTCATCCCCTCAGGATCTTCCTCTAAAATATGGCATCCCCCAAGTCACCTCAGCATTGGAGAAGAGATTCTTTGAGATGCTCACCATCTGTCACCCCTGCCATACCCAAATGCCACACGCCTGCTCTCCGTAGGGACCACACCGTCTGTGTGCCTCTGTTTCATGGGCTGGCAACTTCACACTCAGTCTTTCATGTTTCCAGAACTGCCATTTACGTTGCATTCAGAGAAGCTATGGTATAACTTGCACTTAGTCTTAGATTTCCCCTCTTTTCCCTGGGGCATGAGCAGGTAATAAGCCCTGATACCCTTGGAGCAGCTGCTGTGCCCAACAGAGATACTGCTGTTTTTCTGGAGCTAATCTGGGGGTTTGCAGCGCCGGATTGGGATGCAGTAGTAGGAGAAGGAAGAATGACTTTAAACTGAGAGGGTAGATTTAGATTAGACATTAGAAGGAAATTCTTCCCTGTGAGGGTGCTGAGGCGCTGGCACAGGGTGCCCAGAGAAGCTGTGGCTGCCCCATCCCTGGCAGTGTTCAAGGCCAGGCTGGACACAGGGGCTTGGAGCAAGCTGCTCTAATGGAAGGTATCCTTGCCCGCGGCAGGGGTTGGAACCATGTGATCTTGAAGGTCCCCTCCAACCTACACCATTCTGTGATTCTATGATTTCAGGGACAGCCAGGTCCACACCTGGGGTGACACAAGCACCAGGGAGCCCAAGCATGGACAAGGCAAGGAGAACCAGCCTGTCCTAACGGCCCTTCATCTCATGCTACAGACGGACAGATAGAGCTGAGTCAGGTGGAGACGGCAAAGACATCAGTGCTCAGGGGTGACTGTGATCAGAAATTCATAAATAATGAAATTGCCATGTTCCATCTGATTTTCTATCTATCTGAAACTTGCATTGTGAGTGGCTTTCATGAATACATTAATTAGAGGCTACGAGTCTCTGAACAACGTTAACAAATCATCACTATGCATTTGTCCATACTTCTTCTAAACATGCGGTATTTGAAAATCTGATTAGGATTGGTTAATTTCAATCAGACAGCCGAGGAACACAGTATACCTCTCCTTCCTCGCTGGCTGAGTAATGCAGGCACACGGGCTTGAATTCAAATTCAGCCCTCCACAGCCATTTCCTAGAAACTCAGAAGAATTGGGGGGTGGGGGTGGGTGAATTTGGGGTCACCAGACCATCTCCTTTGAGGGCAGGGGGATGTCATCCAAAAATCCTAGGAAGAAGTTTTGGAAGCATTCATCTCATGCTGGTCTTGAGCAGCAAGTGATGAAAAAGGAGACAAACAAACAAGAGGACAAATTCCTCTCCCACGCAGTGAGTCAGATGTAGATGACGATATAGTGCAAGCTGGTGCCTCCAACAAATAGCTCCAGCTACAGCGACGGGTTTCCCATCATGTGTCTTCTATAGGTGCTTGTTGCAAGTGGCTTTTAACTAAAATGGCATCACAGAGTCCATCTTACGAGGTGCAAGCACGCTGATCCAGACCAGATTTTTTACTTCACCTTCTCTGCCTGAAAATATGCTGCTACCAAAGTGTCAGACAGGGAAGAGACTCCCCTTTGTCTCTTCATTCACCGGGATGAATCCATCATCCAACACTTTTCACCTGCCTCAGTCACAGGTAAATCCCAGACCAGATTTTTTTTTACACTCAAACCCTCCACGCTTCCTCTCACCTCCCTCAATGGGACAAATAAAGCCCAATAATAAGCAAAACCCTTGATTTCTCAAATTCCTTCCACTCCAAGATGTCTTCTGGCAAGGAGCCTCCTGCAGAAGGGATGAGCCCTGTCTGTGCCAAAATGCAACTCAAGCACTCACTTTCAGCTCTGTGTCAGATTTTTATCGTAACATCACTCTGAATACATATATACATTAAAAAAAAAAAAAAAAAAAACAGAAAAAAAAGGACATCCAATTTAAACCCACCAGCTTTGAAATGTGAGAAACATGAGCGGGACGCAGGCACGAGCGGCCTCGCCAAGCTCCCGCATCCCCTGGCCCCGCTGCCCTGCCGAGAGAGCTTTTTGTCTTCCCAGCACGCTGGGGCCGCTTCCCAGAGAGAAGGCAGCTTGTTTGCAAGAAAAAGGGGAGTTTTCTTTAGCTTTTTGAAAAATAATCTGCCTTTTTTATGTATATATATATATATCTCGGCATAAATGCTGCAATTCTTTGTAGGATTTTTTCTCCTTTTTGTTTTCTTCCTTTCTCCGTTAACAAATGCTCCAGTGTCTTTACCAGGATAAAAGGGTGTGGGAGGGAAAGGCACAACCCCCTCCTCTCCAAACTGAACCAGCAACATATTTGCACTATTTAATTTAATAGGGAATTAATACCATTAGCGGATTAAATATGCCAGCAGCGCTAGCAGTCAGCATTCATTCCAGCAAAGCAGACGGGTGTGTGTGAATCTATCACACACTGACAATGAAGTGGGAATGAGCCAGCCTGGGCAGCTCAACATGGGCCAGTGCGGTGGAGTCCAGTGTCCTTTTACAACCCTGTGTTGCTCAAGGATGTGTGCAGACCAGGGTCAAGGTTAAGCCATTCTGCATGGGCTCCTGGTGTGGCCGTGGGATGGAGGTTGGATGGGGGCTTGGGAGAGATACCTTTGGGTGCACTGCTTTTGTCAAGCCTCAGTTTCCTCATCTATAAAATGAGCACAAAGACATGGGTCCAGCATCTGCTGCAGTCTCCTGATAAGAACTGCTCCAGGAGAGCAAGACAGCAATGATATCTGTAAGAGCTCAGGAATCGGTGGGCACATGTGGATGGAACAAGGGACCTTTTGCTCCCATTAGCACTGCCTGCCTTGATGCCCCATCCAGGAGATGGTGGCAGAGATGTGACTGTGCCTTAGTGATGTGACTGTGCCTCGGTGATGGGACTGCATGTTTTGTAGACAGTGGGAACAGCTTTTACTCCTCATTTTCTGCCTTCACTGACCCTCGCTGTTAATTTTCCAATGATGAACTCAAGATTGCGACATAAATCCCCCCAACATTGGTGGAAAATGCATGAACTTGCTCCCCTCTGCTCAGTTCTCTAGAGCTCTAGCCAAGTGTGGGGCATCCTTTCACCCTGCTCCCCCCGTGGCAGGTCCTCCCCCTCCCCCTTGCAGTGGCAAAAGCATCCCCTGCCTCCAGCACCCCTCAGAGAAGAGGGCAGAGGCTGGGCAGGGAAGAATGGGCAGGGGTTTTGGGTGAGGCTCTTTAAGGATAATGTCCTCAGGATCGCACAGGAAAAGTAGCAGAAGAGAACTTCTGCACACCAAGAAGTGCCTCTGTGTTCAGGGGTTGCTCAAGGGCTGTACCAGGGAGCGATGGGGCACAGCAGAAGACAAGAGGAGCAGGGATGGAAGGGGGAGCTGCAGAGGAAGGATGATTAGGGAGGTGACATGAGAGAAGCATAGCGTGAGCAAGAGATTTAAGCACAGGGAGAGAGAAAGGAAGGGAAAGAGGCCAACAGAAGCGTCACTGGGGCTGGTCAAACATTTCATTTTTGGCAGCTGTGCTCCAAAATGTTCAAGCAGCCAAAAAGAAAAAGAAATAAAGAGAAACCACTTCAATAAACACTAAAAATTACAAGAGCCTTTTATTTTAATATGATTTGCACAGTATTTTTGTTAGCAATTGACAGGATTCCCTCCCTCTCTGGCGAGGCACCTGGGAGGAGAGGAGAGATGAATAGAGGAAGGACTAAATGAACAATGAGGGGACACTGGCTGTGCTACTGGCATTGGTCCACAGGCTCCAGTGGGCTGAGCTGGCAGAGGATTTGGCCCATTGCTGGCACTCTGTGGAGAGGTGAGGGAGTGGAGCAGAGCATGGGGGGTATCTGGGGTTCCTACACAGGGAAGATGCCATTTGCTGTACATGTTAAGGCACCTCCACAATTGACATCTCCACAGCCTTTCAGTGTGGCACTGGGGAAAGGGTACCCTCCGGTACTGGGAGCATTGCTCTTGGTTTGCACAGCTGCAACCCTGGGCTTTGGGCTGTCTTCACATGGAGCTACCCATCCACCAAAGCCCTTGCCCTCAAAGGGGTGGTGAGGGTGGTGAAACACTGTCACACGTTGCCCAGAGAGGGGGTAGATGTCCCATCCCTGGACACATTCAGGGTCATTGGAGCTCTGAGCAACCTGACTTAGTTGAAGATGTCCCTGCTCATTGCAGGGGGGTTGGACCTTTAAAGGCCTATTCCAATCCAAACCATTCTGTGATTCCATGAAAGCTGCCCAGCAGCCATATTCCTGCTTGCCTCGTTGAGCAGCCAGACCTGCGGGTCCTGACTATAAGAGATGTTTCATACCTGACTGTATCCCCCCCGGAGGCCTGGCTCCCTGTGGGAGTAGGTGCCAGGGACAGAACGCTCGGAGCAGCCAACAGCATCCTGACACCTCTGGTCTGTATCCAGGCGCCACGTGCACCTCTCCCTCCTGCATCCCCCTTCCCAGAGCCCTCAGCCATCCTGTTTTACATTACGTACATTAGCTTTTGGGCTTTTAATCCCCTTAATTGAATAAATCACTCCTTTTAGCTTGATAACTTTTCTTCCCCTTAAGCTATCATCCTGGTCTTTCATTCCATGCAGGATTTGAGACTCTCTCCCTGATGTCTGCAATCAAGCTGCATTCTTTCAGCAATTATTTTGTGTCACTGCTCTCCCCTCTAAAATTTCTGGGGCTAGCATCTTTTTTCGCTTGTAGGCTTCCTGTTGCTGCTTATCTCCAGTGTCTCCAGCCAAGAGGTCCTTTCATTCCACCTCCGCTGTCTGACACTAGCCCTGGATATGGAACTTGGTCAAAAATGCTTTCTCAACACATGTTTGTCAGGATGGAGAGCTTGCATCTGTGCTTGGTGGTGCAGTGTCATGTTCCCTGTCAGTGGGGGGACGACAGGGGGGCTGAGCTAATGGACTGGATCAGGTTCTCTTTGCTGACAAAGATAACAGAAGGAAGCTGTGCATGTGTGAGGGAGAGAAATGGGAGGGCAGAGAGGAACAGGGGCTGAGTGCTGGCGGAATTCATATGGGGAAGGGCAGGGATGCACAAAGCATCCTGGGGATGTCAAGCCAAGGACAAACTTTCTGGGATCTCTTTGAACCATGTCCTGCTGTGGCAAGCAGCTGCAACGTGCAGTTCAATCCGTGCATTGAATGGCTTGCACCACTGGAGTTGATTCCCTTTCCTTCCTCTCCGGATGGAGAAGAGTTAGGAGGAGAGAGGCTGTGTGACAGAGACCTGAAGCTTGATGGCTGCATCGCTCCAGGAGCACAGACCACAGTAGGAGTGACTAGATGTCATGATGCAGAGAATAAGGTGATTTACTCTAAGGTCAGGGAAGAGATCATCCTCCACGGTGCATGATATATCTATTTATTTATTGCATGCTTCTTAGTGCTAGGCAAGGCTTCCATGGGCCTCATCAGGAGACTATGGGGCCAGGGGTCCAATGTGATGGGGCAGAGCCCTCTGTGAATGTGCCTGTCACCATGGCATTCACCTAGCAGCTGTGGAGGGTGAGCAATCCTGAATGTGATGCTGGTTTAAAACAAAATAACAAACTAAACAGACAAAACCTTAAATTTTCCTTTGTTTTTGTTTTGGAGTTGGATCCATTCCCTCTCTCAGAAGGAATTTTGATGGCAATCACCCTCATAAGCCACCCATGGCAGTGGTTCCTCTGCCACAACCCTAACACACAGATGCTTGCAGCAAGATGGACCCTCTCAAGCACATGCACTGCAGCTACTCAAACCACTGCACTGGTTTAGGGTTTGGGTTTTTCCTCATCCAGATGGTGGCAAAGGAAGAGGGAAGCTAATTTTATATTTCTATGTTATTTTGAATACTGTATGAATTGTTAAATGCCAATGGGGATGAGCAGATGTGGATAGGCCGTAGTGTGCAGGTAGGTCTGGTTTCTGCTGCTGGGATGGCCTGGCAGCACATGAGGAGGGACCATCCCCATGATGTTAGCAGCTGTTCTGTGAGGATAAATCATATGGTGATGTTCACTGTACCCCCAGGAACTGGGACACAGGGGAAGGAGCTAGTTTGGGTCATGAAAAGATGTCTCAGAGAGGGCTGACGGAGTCATAAAACCATAGAATCATACAACAGTTTGGGTTGGAAGGGACCTCAAAGATGATATTGTTCCAACCCCCTGTCATAGACAGGAACACCTTCCACTAGGCCAGGTTACTGCAGGCTTAGCACAACCATCCCTTAAACCAGTCCTGGGGAACACGATGATTAGCAGGCTTGGTGCTAGAATAAACCTGCCTCTCCCAAACTGCAGGGCACTGGAGTTAAAAGCAGGAGGGGAAAAATCTCTTCTGGAAGAAGCACCTGGCAGTAGAGTAAACCCATTCTGCAGCAGGTTTACTGTGCATGGTGGTTATTTGTTTAAGATGTGCCCTGAGTGCTCTCCCCGTATTGTGAAGCCCACTTAAGCGAACACTTCACCTGAAGCATTAAGTGGTTACCGCTGTGAGCAGCATTTCTTGGGCAAGTGTCCCCGCTGCCCCGTAGCCTTCCACTCCTCTTCTCGTGCCTGCACGCTCGCACACGTGCGCTGCTGGCTAATGCATCCATTAAATCCAGCCACATTCCTGAGACTACACAGATAACAAGAAGTATAAAGAAGAATAAAAGGAGCCTCTTTGTTCAGTCATTTCTCTGCTGCTGTGTGTGAATAAAACAACCTCAGACAAGAGCCTGACAGAAGAATTAATCCGAAAGGAGGAAAAACATTTCCCATGAGCTCTCAGCCTCCCCATTCTGTGCCTTGATGAATGCTGTATAACACCCGTGCCGGGTGTGCTGGTGCCGTGGCTGTTCTTGGGTAGCCTTCTGCAACACAGTGAGTGTCAATGTCGCAGTCTCTCCCTCTCCAGAGGGGTATGGATGGAGCTACAGGGGTGTTAGGAGCTGCAGAGCCATCCTGTCTGGGCATGTCATGCCTGCGAGCATCTCTAGTCCCTGTGCTGGCTCCAGGGTCTGCAGAAAGCCGCCACACCGGGCAATTAGGTGAGGCGAGTATGTGACACAAATGTGCTTCTGTCTCATCAAGTTAAGGGAAACTTTTCAGCTCACCTGGTGGGGGTTTGGCCTTTGAACCAAAGCTCTTCCCTGGAGCCCCATACCTGGGATGCTGATGGCACAGTGGAGCTGGAGCCATGCCTGCATCCCTATGGAGCCGTACTGCAGCTTTTCCCATTACCAGCTGCCCATGGCTGTTGTCTGAACATCCCTGGAAGCTGGGAGGAATTTGGGCACCACAGCCGTCACCTGGTGGCTGTCACCTGCCCATTGCAGGCAAAGGCTCCAGTGGCTGCACTGACCGCCAGGAGACCTTTAGGATGCACTGAAGCAGGCAGGAGCTGCTGGGGACCCCCCTCAGCCAGCCTTGGTCCAAGGCACTGCTCCTGCTTCTGGGGATGCAGCTGTGGAGCTGGAGGTGTTTGAATAATTCAAGGCCCTGAGCCATGCCATTCCACAACCACTGGTGACTTCAGTGGCAGTGCATCAGTGTATGGGGCAGTGAGAGGAGCACAGCAGCCATCCACCTTCAGGCACCTCTGCAAGAGGTGACACAAGGCTTTGGTAACAGAGGAGAGACAGGCAGGATGGGAGGGTGGTGATTTGAACCCCATCTGGATGTCTCTCCATGCAGGAGGCTGTTCAGGGCAATGTGCCAGCCCTTTATACCCACTGAGGGATGACATGGGTGCCCTCCATGGGCACGAGTGGCAGCGACTTACCCTCCTGCTCCCAGCAGAACACTCCCATCACAAGTCCTCTTGGCCATGCCAGTCCACACTGAGCCAGTGACCACCAAGGCTTTCAGCAGCCAGCTCCCAGCTAAACCATGCTGACACTGTGCTGTTCCTTATGGTAATGGTGAAGAAAATCCCTACAGAAAGCAGGTAAGAGCTGAGCTTTCCCTGCTGGACTTTAAAATAAACAACTTCACGGAGCCAGGGCCAGGAGCAGGAATGAAAGTAAAGGGAAGTTGGAATGAAATCCTCCTCTTCTCTCCATCCTCCTCTGCTTTTTTTCACTGATGACATTTACTCTGCTTAATAAAAGGAGGATTTATGTTTGACTCCTATAATGGTGCCTTTTAATCTCTGAGACCTTGATACTTCAGGGCCGCGTGTGTGGGTGCATGCCCAAAAAAGCAAGATTTTGTCCCAGGCAGGGGGAGGGGGGGGCAGGAGGGGCAGCGGAGGGGCCAGGGGAATAGGGGCTCTCAAGCCAGGCATTGCAAAGGGCTTTCGGAGCTGTGCGACCCCATTGCAGCGGGTGGCCTGCACCAATTACAAGGGGCTGGGAGGGCTCAGGGCATCTCAGGGATCTCTGAGCAGTGCAGATGTCTTTAGAGAGCTGCTACTGCTGAGGGATGGCTGGGGCCGCCCTGCAGCCTCCCTGCAAAGTGGTTATCACTTCTGGAAGGAGGAAGTGACAGAAGCCCCTCGAAATAAAACATTGAAGTTTCCATTAGCGACATCTCCAAGTTAGCTGGCGCTGATCGGCTCCAGATGGGATGTCAGGCTCCAGTTATTGCTGTTCTCCCAGGGGAGGACGAGAGGCCGGGAAGGCCATGCTAAGGACGATCTTGGGGCTTGTGGGGAGTCTGGCCTGGGCTAGTGGATGAAGTGGTGCTGCAGGTGTAAGGCAGGCAGATGGTGGTGAGATGGCAGGGCAATGGGATGATGAGATGGTGGAATGGTGGGACAGTGGGGTAGTGGGAAAGTGGAGTGGTGGGACAGTGGGGAGGTGAGAAGGTGGGATGGTAGAGCGGTTGCATGGTGGACAGGGAGCTCATCTGCAGCCCCCAAGCTGACCACTCAGGCTGGCTGATGGGAGAAAGGAGAAGATGGCAGAGCCTGATGGCAAAGCAGGATGCCAGCCCTCCCATGGGGGCTTCCACAGCTTTCTTTGGATAGAAAATAAAGAAAACCCCAATTTACTGATGATGCCAGTCCCAAGGATGCAAATCCATCCCTGTTTTAAAGATTAAGGAATGGGGCAAGAAGGGGAATATCAGCCTGCGATCACACTGTGAGGTGAGAGCAGCCTGCGGGTGCTACCAGCAGCTCCCCATTCCCACCAGCCTCAGGCTCTCCCCAGATGCACATTTCAGTCTGGGTCTCCATCTCCTCCCTGCTTGCCCTGGATGAGGCTGTGCCCTGCCAGTAAGTGGGGCCATGGGGTGGGCTGGGAGCCACTGGTGCTCAGGGGGGTCCCTTTTCCAGGGATACATCCCAGCGGGACCCGCACGGCTCTGGGGCTCCCAGTTCCCCCGCTGATTAATGGCTCTTTACACAGAGCCAAAGCTCCCTGTGGAAAAGAGTTTCCGTTTACCCAATTAGAGCTGAAGACGTTATCTCATTCATTCTGGAGGCGGAACCATGTAAGAATTAATTTTTCGGGGTATTTCCCAGGACATTTTTCTCCCAGGGCTGCTTTTGGAGCTGCTGTTGTCAGCCAGGACGTATGGTCTCCGGCACACATTGCTTTTGGGGCGAGAGAACAGGTCTGGCATTTCTTGTTTAGGTCCCACGCATGGTGTTTTCTTTGGCTCTGCAAACCATCCCTTTCAAGTGGATCACGGCTAAGGAATGACAGGGGGCCAGTGACAAATCCTAAACATTGTTTAGACGTTGGGGCAGAAAGCAAAGAGGTCAGACACTAACACTGGCGATGAGGGAAGCAGCAAGGGGGGGCTGCGCGTGTTTCTTCTCACATGTGCTCAGGGGCTGAAAACCAGGAAGAAAAATCGCACCCAAGTTCCTGAGCTCCCTCCAGAGCCTCTAATGGGGTAAATTAATGAGCTGGAATGTCACACTGGAGACGGGCGCAGGGTGACCTGACCGCACAGACGGCTGCAGGGTGACAAGTTGTGGGCACCTTTGAGGGACAGGCTGGCATCAGGGAGACAGGGGTGCACACCTCCTCTGTGCTCAGCCCTGTGTATTGTGCCAAGGGGATGTTTCTGGCTCCTGCCTTCTTCGTCTGCCTGATCTGCTCTGCCAGACGGTCTGAGGTGGGCAGGAAAAGGGTGGAGGGGGGTTGCTGAAGCTGCAAACCATCTAGTGGGTGGGAGATGGGAAGGAGCATGAGCTCTGGGCGTACAAGGAATGGCTTGGCTCCACAGCCTCCATTGGGTTTCACTTCAACTGCTTTCCCCATAGCTTATCCCAGCTTCTGGGGCTTGTTGCAGCATACCTGCACTGGCAGCATCCTCCTGGATCGGCTGCCCTGCTCTGCTTCAGCTGCACCTCCTGGCACTGGGTGCAGCCATGCAAAGGAACTACCAGCACCCATCCTGATCCTTAGCACTTTCCATGTGCTTTAAACAGCTGCACTGCCCAGCAATATCAAATCATAGAATGGTTGTGATCAGAAAAGACCTGAAAGCTCATCCAGTCCCAACCCCTGCCACTGGCAGGGACACTTTCCACTAGAGCAGCTTGCTCCAAGACCCTGTGTCCAACCTGGCCTTGAACACTGCCAAGGATGGGGCAGCCACAGTTTCTCTGGGCACCCTGTGCCAGCGCCTCAGCACCCTCCCAGGGAAGAGCTTCTGCCTAA